>OY979716.1:103475440-103665440 GCA_963855995.1 Muricea muricata | reverse complement strand
TACTTAAGTTTATAGTAATTGAGTTTATATTTTGTTAAGTTTATTTACAATAAATCTTCTATCGCAGCCAACTCGTTGTCTCTTTTATACATATATATATATATATATATATATATATATATATATATATATATATATATATATATAGTAAGATAAAGAAAAACTTGGTTTACTTCATATATTTAATCACTACAAATTTGTTTCGTATGGCAGGCAAAGCCTGCCACACTCATCAGGTGATAGTCGCGTCTGATGGTAGTGCCTAGGGAATTTGATACTATTTACATGCGGTTCTTGACGTCAATGGAAAGCTAAAATTACAAATCATTAAAATAGTTGCTGAGTAAATGTTTCCTTCTATGTCTACAAGTTGATACAAGCTCATTTCTAGAGTTCAGGGAGCTTAGCTTTGGGTGGCAAATGATTAAGTACTTTTCATGTAAACATAAATTACATTTCTTTGTATGACTGGAGTATCCTCTGCATTTCTTGATAATTTTCCATGACACAGCGAAGTCGATCTTCGAGTCCTTTAATTTCCAAATGTATTTACTTAGGGCAGTTCTGTTCTTGTGTTTTGGATCTCGGAATGAATTTGTGTGGTTGTTGTACCTCGTTTTAAACGCGCCTTCGGTGATTAAGTAAACCAAGTTTGTCTTTATCTTACTATTCCGCTCTACTTCGGTATTGAGCACTCTGATCATATGGTTTTTATTCCGTTGATATCTATATATATATATATATATATATATATATATATATATATATATATATATATATATATATATATATATATATATATATATATATATATATATATATATATATATATATACATATATATATATATATATATATATATATATATATATGTATATATATATATATATATATATGTATATATATAAATATATATATATATATATATTAACTTTTATATATGATTTATATTTTTAGCAGATGATGAAACAGTTGTAACCACTTCAAATACAACTCAAGTACAATACCCACAAGGTAAATGACACATACATATACGCATGATTGGTGTATATACACCTGATTTCATGCAATGTCAAACCTATAAAAACTATAATTTCACTGAAAAAAAACAATGTATACACAAAGAATTAGCTGGCTTAGATTTTGATATACATGACATAATGTACGTTGTAAAAATTCGATTTTCCACCCGGTATTGACGGAAATTCACAAGTTGATGTTGCATGGGAGGAGTTTCATAGCAAAAACTATAAAAATAAAAGCGTTAAATAATTCATGTTTTAAAGAAAGTTCCGTTTGATCACCATTTCTGTTTGAAGACACGATCTCTTAAAGAGGAGAAATTCTTTTATGAGTAAATCATTCGAGTTAACCCTTTTATCTATTTTAAGCCAATTTAATTTTAACCTTCGCACACACAGTAGTTCAGCTTAAAACAACAATAGCTCTGTCAATCTCACCAAAAAATAGTTTTTGTGAATATGTGAATAAAAGTAATTTTTATTTGAGTAAAATAGTTATAATTATATAACATATATCAGTATTGCCGTGAATAGGTGTGATCCTCGATAAATGTTTATGAAACTGTTTATGCTGACAGTGCACTTAATGGCATATAGTCAGTATTCTAAGTTCCAAAGAGTTCCCTCTAGCTACCTCCGTAGCTTGAATTAGTGGACAGAGAAAAGTAAGACATGCAGTCAATCTACCCTTCAGAAATTGATGGCATATAGACCTATTGCACTGACCTCATAATTCTTACATTTGTCATCTTCACATCCCAGTAACAATAGATATGAAAGCATTAAGGGCCTATTTGACGTTAAAAACAACAGGGTTCATATTTAAACATTAGGAATATATTTATTTGACAAGACACTTACTCTTTGATGGAGTCAAACAAAATTTGTTGTTTAAAACGTTTTTTTTGTATATCTTCCAGTAGAAGTGAGTTTGAGAGATGTGTAGAAATTAAAGTAGAAACACAACTGAAAATGACAAAATTCACAAAAACTATTTCAGTGGAATTAGCTGGAATTTGTTTGTTATGAAATGAAGAACTGTCTTGCCATTTAGATGTTTCAGCATGCATGTTAAAATGAGGGTTTTGTCAAATATTCTGCTAGAAAATGAATTGTGCTAATGTTGGCTCATACAGTAAGGTCAGCAGTATCAACCATGATGGCATCACCCAACTTCTGACATAACACAAAAAAGACAGAAAGCGCCTAATTCAAAACTTCAGAGTACTTAAAAATCTATAGACAGTGCAAAACACATATTAATCACAAAATACCTTACGTACCACACTTAAATAATGTTTCATCCGAGTAGAATCTTTGTCCCCCCCCAGAAAATTTCTTTTGAGTAAATTACCAACTGCCAAAATTTACCACAATGATTATTGAATAAAATGTCATCCAATATCAACTTAAGTTTTTACTCCAACAGACACAAATGAAAAGTACTTTGATAAAGGTGTACAATGTAAGTAAAACAATGTACACATAGCATATGACCTTCAGTTATTCTTTAGTAATGTGTGTCATACACACTAAGGGTATAAAAATTAGTAAAATGCACACTTAAAACTTAATAGTATTAATTTATAAAAATGTTTAGGTGGAAGTAGCACGTCATTTGCTGACAAAGGAATTCAGTGTAAGTTAATGAGTAAATGGTACATACTTTCTAGTCCAAAATCTTTGATAATGTATTTATAGTCCATATTAAAAAATGTTTCATCACACATGAGTGCAAAAACCTAGAAAAAAAGAGTGTTAAAACTAGATGTGATTGTAATTTGCAATATTTGAAGTGGGAATATTTCATATTTATTGTTGTTGTTGTATATCTTTCAGGTGAATTGATTACTGCATTACCTTCCACCATGGTTCAACCAACTATTAATATTCCACCATCTGCATTACCTTCCACCAGTCTTCAACCAACTATTAATATTCCACCATCTGCATTACCTTCCACCAGTCTTCAACCAACTATTAATATTCCACCATCTGCATTACCTTCCACCAGTCTTCAACCAACTATTAATGCTCCACCATCTGCATTACCTTCCACCAATTTTCAACCAACTATTAATATTCCACCATATGCATTACCTTCCACAAGTCTTCAACCAACTGTTAACATAACACCCCCTGCATTACCTTCTACCACCAGGCCTGAATGTCAATCAAGTACTACAACAAGAAAGCGAAAAGGACAGGCGGAAATACTTTCAGATTCCCTTTCAAAAAATGAGAAGGAGGATGGAAAACGCAGAAGAAAACAGATTAGCTCAGAAACACAGATTTTCGTGGCAGTGGCGAATCTAGCGTAAGTCTAAATAAATTACCACAGCTCATTCTAGGATATATTTACATTTTAAAATACCTTCAAAGCAACTTCATTGGTTAAATTTTAGTCTTTTGAAATTCATAACCTATGACATTGTTATAAAGTTATTTTGAATTTAAAATTGAGCTGCTATAACTTATTTTGACTCACCCTGGATCCGCCACTGTTTCGTGGTAACTGTTCATATGATTAGTTAAAAATTTAAAATTTAGTTTTGCTGGTAGACTTTTCTGTTGCTCCAACACATCTATTAATTAAATTTATATGATTTATTAGCTATTTATTTTAAATGCTGCATAAAAGCTAAAAATCGTGCTAATAATCTTAGCGTTATTTTGGTAATAATTATGTGGTTTCTTGTTTACATCCAAAAAACTATATTTAAGCTGAATACAAGGATCTAGGGAAATTGTGTTCTGAGAATGTTAATTAAAAATGCCTAATTGTCATTTTATTATCGTCAAGTGTTTATGTTATTAACTGGTTACGTACTGAACATTACTTATTAGATCACTATTTTATTGTCCTGTGGTACCGCACTTTTTCTAATTAGATACAATTTAGTAGTGAAATGATATATGTTATTCAAATAAATTTTGCATACATCAAAGTCTTCTACAGTGTTTTACAGCTATAAGATCAACTCACAGACTACCCTCCACTGATCTCATACAACATTTTATATAAATTACTCTATTATGTATAAAAACAGAATTACATGATCTGCCTAGCATGTATAAATTAGATACCAGAAAAACTTCAAAATGGAGATGATAAAAATTCTGCTGTAATTTCATATATTATAAATGGCAGCACCGGATGTCCCGTACAGAACACATGGAATCGCCCATATACAACAGGTCCATTGGTCCAAAAATGAAATTAGGTGAAGTAGTCTTATAATGTGTTAGCTTGTACTGTATTAAAAAGGCATACTTATTTTCTTCATTTAAACTTTTGGTGCTACATAAGATTGTTACAAACTATTTCCTTGACCATTTAAAAACAAACTAGAGTAAAACATATCTTACAACATCCTGAACAAGCAGTGCAAGGATATCTTACACGATTTTAATATATAATTGTAATTTGAATTCTTATTGCTGCCGAGCGCCAGCGAGGCAGCACACTATTTTTGACGTCGAGCGTGGTTTTCGCCAGAGCCCACTCGACCCAGTCTTTCGCCCCGATCTATGTATAGTCGAAATCTCGATTTGTGTCCGTCTGTCTGTCTGTCTGTTAAGATGTCGTATTTCCGGGGGGACGAATTTAGCTACGTTTGTGAAAACAAGGGGTTGGGAATCGAACAAATTTCGTTTGTAATGCGCACGCATTTCATTCCATGTGCATGGTCTCCTGCGAAGACTCAAGGGTCAAGCGAGAATTCACAAAACGTTTTGGAAGATATAAAAATCAGGTAAACATGGCTTTATTTCTTTGTGCTACTATGTACCAAGGCGATGAACGTTTTAACGTTCAAACTAGGGGAAAGCAGTGTGCTTTTATGAGTTTAGCGGCAGTTATTACAACCCATAATAACCCACTGATCGATTGGTCGACAACAATGTTTGATAATGTTTTATCACAAGGTGACCAAATGTACTTAAAAGTACTGAATAAAGGCTTAATTGTGTTAGAACAGGGTGTTGAGTTTTTGTCTATAGATAACTTGCCAAAAGTTGTTAGTGTTTCAGGCTGTTCGAGCATGTTTTCTTACGATATAATCGACACAGTCAATTTGCAGCCTGTTACTGTTAGATTACCCGTTGTGGTAGCACAAAATAATAATGATCTGCCCATTGAGGCACAAAATAACAATGATCAGCCCATTGTGGTGGAGCCCGTTGAGGCACAAAATAAAATTGATCTGCCCATTGTGGTGGAGCCCGTTGAGGCACAAAATAAAATTGATCTGCCCATTGTGGTGGAGCCCGTTGAGACACAAAATAAAATTGATCTGCCCATTGTGGTGGAGCCCGTTGAGGCACAAAATAAAATTGATCTGCCCATTGTGGTGGAGCCCGTTGAGACACAAAATAAAATTGATCTGCCCATTGTGGTGGAGCCCGTTGAGGCACAAAATAAAATTAATCTGCCCATTGTGGTGGAGCCCGTTGAGGCACAAAATAAAATTGATCTGCCCATTGTGGTGGAGCCATCTGAGGCACGAAACAATGATAATTTACCAGTTCCCATTGAACCCAATGAGGAAAAAAATGAAAACCAAATTTTGTATATAAAGTATGGTGATGAGTGTCAAGGTCTTGTTATAATGGAAGGAGACATTGGATCTCATTATTATAATATTCACACAGCACTTTTGAATGCATTTTATAATGATAGATATGCTATTTTAGTTTTGGAAGGTTATTAGATGGCCTTAATTAAGCAAACAGAATTTTTCTATTTGATTGACTTTCATGCTAGAGACTTAAATGGCATGCCTAATCCTAATGGCACTGCTGTTGTAATGAAATTTGCCAATATTCTAGAGTTAGAACAATACTTGTATTGCCTTGCAGTGGCATTAAATACCAATTTATTTGAAATTGTGCCTCTCCATTTACATATAATGTGGTGCTCAGCAAAAGGCTAAATGTGCTAAAGATCAAGATTACCAGAAAAAAAGGCGGTCAGTAGAAACTGAACTTGATAAACAACTACGGCTTAAAAATGCTACTGTGTATAAAAAAAGGCAACAGTTAAATGAAATTGTCAGTGATAGACAAATTAGACTTCATAAAGTAAGTGAGACTATGAAACGGAAACGGTCAGAAGAAAGTGACAATGATAGGCAAATCAGACTTGAGAAGGATCGTCTGTCTAAAAAAAGTAAGCAGTCAGAACGAACTGACAATGAGAGACCAATCAGACTTGAAAAGGATAGTCTGTCTAAAAAAAGTAAGCGGTCAGAGGAAACTGACAGTGAGAGACAAATTAGACTTGAAAAGGATAGTCTGTCTAAAAAAAGTAAGCGGTCAGAGGAAACTGACAGTGAGAGACAAATTAGACTTGAAAAGGATAGTCTGTCAAAAAAAAGTAAGCGGTCAGAGGAAACTGACAATGAGAGACAAATCAGACTTGAAAAGGACCGTGTGTCTAAAAAAAGTAAACGGTCAGACGAAACTGAAAGTCAGAGACAACTCAGACTTGAGAAAGAAAGGTATGATAAGAAACAAAAGCGAGCAAAAGAAGTTTCACAGTCTCAGCATGAAATAAATCAACAGCACTATTTAAATATGTTTGATAACACCAACTATGGTGTTATTGAAGAGCAATGTTGGGATAAAACTAACATTAATAAATTCCATAAGTCTGTTAAGTACATTGTCAGTCAGTGTACAGTGTGTCAGGAGGCATGGCCTTTGAAATCTAAACCTAGGACACCTTATGTGTGTTCACGATGTTGTAGAGATAAAAAATCTCCAAAGAAATTTTCTTCAGAAAATTCAATGATACCTTCAAAAGTTCCACATCAACTACAAAATTTAATTCAAACTGAAGAAATGTTAATTGCTCGTGCTTTACCAATCATGAGAGTTTATATTAAACCTGGTGGTCAACGAGGTTACTCAGGGCATTGTATTAACTTGCCCCAAAATGTCACAGAACTTGCGACATCTTTGCCAAGATATCCCAAAGACTTGGCTGTGATTATTGTGAAGGTTAAAGGTAGAGACAATACCTTCAAAGATGTGAGAGTGCGAAAACAAAAAGTGCACAATGCTTTAGTTTGGCTTAAGAACAATAACCAACATTATTCTGAGATGATAATAAATTAAGATGCATTAAACATATTGCCTGAAAATGGTGTACCATCAGAGCTTATGACAGTTGAGGCTGATGATGATATCATCTCAGATGATGATTGTTCACCTGATACAGGTCCTCCTGCTGATAACCCATCAGATGATATTGTTTATAATGCTGCTACTGAAATGAGTAGTTTTCTACCTGTTGGTGAAGAACAACAGCAGGAAATTAATGCGGTTAGAAACCAGCTTTCTGAAAATGAGCCAATGCAATGGCCATCAGTTGACAACGAACCATTAAATGAATATCAAATATCTTATTTGGCCACAATGGCTTTCCCAACCTTATTTCCAGATGGGCAAGGTGATCCTACTAATCAAGGACTTCTAAGAGATGTCTCTCTTCAAGAACGAATAAAGCATCTATTAAAATTTGCTGAAATTATTGATGGTAAATGGGTATACCGTTTTGCTAACCATCCCAGATTTTCTTATTGGGATTTTAATATGATTCAGAGGAAACGAATCTTGCAACAAAGTGGAATATTCCTCAAACAGAACCCAGGTGAAGTACATCTTACCATCGATGAACTGCGTGAAATGGCTACCAGCAATAATGCTAATCTATTTATGTCTAAGGTATCTAGATATGTTGGGAACATTGCTGGCACAAGTTCTTACTGGAATAGAGTACGAGAAGACCTGAAAGCTATTATAACTAATGTTGGAGCACCAACATTATTCTTTACTTTCTCCTCTGCAGATATGCATTGGCCAGAATTACATGACCTGTTTAAAACTGATCCTGACTGTGAAACTGGTAACTCTACCAGTGATGTAAGGCGCCAAAATGTTATTAGCAATCCCCATCTTGTGGATTGGTTTTTTACCCAACGATTAGAAAGCTTCATAAAACACTGGCTTTACGAATCACTGGGGGCAAAATGGCACTGGTTTCGATATGAATATCAGGGAAGAGGCAGTACCCATTGTCATGGCACTGCAAAACTAAATAGTGACCCAGGTTTGTGTCAACTTACACAAACTGCTTCGAAAGGTTTCTTAGCCCAAAAATACAAAGATGAAAACGATTGTTCTGACACAACTAAACTAGATGAAGATGTTGAAGCTGGGCAAAGAGCAGCTGAAACAGTATGTCAGTATGTTGACTGGCTATTATCAACTGTTAATCCGAATCCACCAGATGAGGACATCTGGATAAGACCTCAAGCTCATCCATGTCAAAGGCGTCATAATGATATTCCAGAACATGAAAAACAATCAGATTATATAGATCTGTTAAACATGGTTCAGCGACACACTCGTTGTAGTACAAGCTATTGCCTTAGAAAAAAGTCAAATGAAACTGAATTAAAATGTAGATTTCATTACCCTTTTGATCATTGTCTTCAGACAAAATTAGAATTTGAAAAGATTCACACTTCAGGGGAAGAACATTATCGAGCTAAGATTGTGACTAAACGAAATGATTCAAGGTTAAATAACCATCAAAAACTTCAACTCCAAGAATGGAGAGCTAACTGTGATATTCAAGTTGTTATTGATCATTATGCTTGTGTTGAATATCTCACAAAATATGCAGCTAAAGGTGAACCAAGGTCACCTATGTTAACACAAGCATTTAATTCAATTGTGCAAAATCTTGACAGTAATAGTGACCCTCGTAGAGCTATTAAGAAGGTGGTTATGAAATCTCTTGGAGAAAGAGATTATGCAGCTCAGAAGACAATGCATCATTTATTGTCTTTAAAACTTCACAGCTCATCCTTTAAAGTGATGCCAGTCAGTCTGAATGGATCACGTAGAGTGCGTGATACAACAGAAGAAGGTGAATCATGTACTGATTACTCACTTCTTGATGTGTATGCTAATCGAGAGCAGTATAAAAGTTCACAAAATGTAATGAATATGAACTTTGTTGAATTTGCAACATCATACAAGGTTTTCAATAATGAATTGACAAAATTTCCACAAAATGTTATACCCAGAATATTCCCAACATATTCTCCTAATCCCAAAGGGCCAAATTTTGGGCTTTATTGTAAATATCAACTTCTAAGGTATAAACCCTGGAAAACAACCCAGAATAATGCTTGGGGTGATCAAGAAGCAACAGATGAGATTTTAATCAATTCATGGCAAGAATTCTTGCAAACACCGTATGGACAATCAAATGTCCCAGACTGGTTTGACAAGTTACAAGCTGTCATTCAAAGTCAAGAGCCAGAAAATGAACTTTCTCAAGAACAGGAGAGAACTCGGGAAGAGTGGATGGTAATATCAGACCTTCACACTCCATTTGATAAAACACTAGGGCAAACCCCAGAAACAAAGCAAAACTGGCATCTTGACAGTGCCAATTATTCAGAACAACAAATCCAAGAAATGCCAGCTTGGATAAAAAAGAATAAAGAGGAATACACTATTGATGAGCAATATGAGGTTGTTGACATCAACAGTTTTAGTGAAATGCAAAAACTTGCCTATGATATTGTCAAGTCTCATTTTGATGATACATCACCTGAGAGAGAGTCATTATGTCTCATTATAAATGGTGTTGCAGGAACTGGTAAAAGTTACCTCATTAATGCAATTCGCAACTTGTTACAAAGCAGATGTGCAGTTACTGCTACAACTGGTAAAGCAGCATACAATATTAGAGGTGTAACTATACATTCTCTATTAAAGTTACCTGTAGGGTCAAGGGGTAATAAAGATCTAACAAGACAAAGTTTGTGTAGGTTACAAGAGAGTCTTAACAACATTAATTGCATCATTATTGATGAATACTCCATGCTTGGCCAAGTTACTTTTGGTTCGATGGACAAACGTTGTAAACAAGCAACTGGTTATAATGACAAAGTATTTGGAGGCAAATCTTTGATTTTGACTGGTGATCCAGGTCAATTACCACCAGTAGCAGATAAGCCTCTTTACCATGCTAAACCATCAAATGCTGTTGGTGAACAAGGTTTTCAAGCATATCATATGTTTGACAAAGTTGTCAAACTGACTGTAAATCAACGTGTGCAAGGTATGACACCTGAACAAGTTCAGTTCAGAGATTTATTACTACGACTTCACAAAGGCGAGTCCACAGTTGATGACTGGGAATTACTTCTGACTCGTCAGCCATCTAATGTCACTAACTTGTATGAATTTGAAGATTCTACTAGACTCTTCTACAGTAATGAACAAGTTGGTAATTACAACCACGGGCAACTAACAAAACTTGGGCTTCCAATTGCTCATATCAATGCTCGACATTCTTCTACAGTGGCCAAGAAAATATCCTCAGATGACATGTCTGGATTAGAGCCTGTTGTGTTTCTAGCAAAAGGTGCTAGAGTCATGTTAACCATGAATTTATGGTCATGTGTTGGTCTTTGCAATGGGGCCACTGGAACAGTTGTTGATATAATCTATCAGAATAACTATCAACCACCTGATTTACCTATTGCAGTAATGGTAGAATTTGAGGACTACAGAGGTCCTGCATTTATTGAAAGCAAACCATTGTGCATTCCAATATGTCCAATCACTGTCTCATCGCAGACAGAAATAGGCATCCATGAGAGGCAACAGTTACCTCTTAGACTTGCCTGGGCTCTAACAATACACAAGAGCCAGGGACTAACACTTGCAAAAGCATGGATTGATATTGGCAAATCTGAAAGAACTGCTGGAGTTTCCTATGTTGCTGTTAGCCGAGTAAAATCACTTGCATCCTGTGTCATTGAACCAATGACATATGAACGATTATCATCCTTGAATGAAGTCATCAGCTAACTTACAATATAGGCTTGAAGAAGAAAACAGGCTAGATCAGTTAGCACAGGCTACTACCAGTGCATTTAGAACAGAAAACTATTGAGTTTCATCAATAGAGGGATTCAATATGTAGATCCCTGTCATAATCTTGTATGTAATTGGCTATATACCTTTTAAGATATAATAATTTAATTTATAGAATAATAACTACTTTACTCATTGTTATCACTGTATGGATAAAAATAATGATTTGCAAGACAAGAAAATGGTAAGTTTTTTTTGTACCCCCCCCCCCCCATTTCATTTATTTATGTTTCTAATTAAATATTATCAATTATTTCTTTGCAATCCTGATTGATCTGAAAGGTGCCATATGTTGCAAAACTGCTGGATAAAACATAAAAGATACCAAACTGCTGGATAAAATCCAATGGTTATTACAGTCATATTATAATCTGGATATGTTACACCACATGTAAAAATAGGATGGGAATTCTCAACAGAAATGTATTCCATTGAAAGAAAAATAATGATTTTCAAGATTGTATGGAACAATACATCGTATGCAATGGATGGAATGTGTTATCCATGTATTATTAAATTCCTGTACCTAACATTGCCTGTTTCAAATCCACCAAATGGATGGAACTTGGGTTCATCATAATGTATGCAATTGGATGGAATATGCCAAGCACAGTATTGTTAAGTTACCGTACTTATTTTCAAACTACAACATGCACATCTGAGACAAATTTGTATGCCAAGATTATATCCGTACATGTACAGTACCATAACAAGTTATCGATACTACATGCTAACTAGTTAATCGATAATACATACATGCTAAATAAATTTGGAACATCTACATATTGGACAAAAAATCATACTGTTGACTACTATCATTATTTAAATTACCTGGAAGTAATATTGCAAGAAAGAAGGTGTGTATCACCTTGAAAAACATATTTTCTTCTTGAAGTCTGGTATGTTGAATGGTAGTTTAAAATTATTTTTGGCACCAAGAATCGATGACAGTGCACAAATGTAATTCAAAGTGCACTTTATACTATATAGTAATTAATTTATAGCATATTGTAATTTAAAATATTTTAAACAAAATAAATTCATTCATACAGTGTGTAAAATGATGTTAATAAATTGGTATAGTCAAGGCATAGGTGGTGCGGCAGCACTTTTCTTGCGATAGTAACTTCTAGTTTAAAATTAAATTGAAACTTAAGGGAACATCGTTAAAGGTAATACAAGATCACGTAGTTGTTTTATGCACTATCTAACCTGCTATACTAACCTGCGTGCAACCTGGACGGTTTCGTATAAAACGTTAACCTATGCTTTTAAAACCATATTTATTTTTGTAATATTAATTTCTGCTTGCCAATACCGTCGGCCCACGATACCTGCAAAAGTGGAAAAGTTAGGAGCAAACATCAAAGGTCGTGTTTCAGTGCCTCGAGCCACGTGGCATGATGACAAAATATTTAAGCTGAATAAAAATCTCAATTTAAAAAAAAAGTAAATCCCTACATACCGTGGGCTTATTTTCAACATTCATCTCAACGTCAAGATCTTCTTACAAACGTTTCGACCATTCTGAAGCAATTCTTGGGTTGTTGTGTTCGTTGGGTCTTTTTACTTCCCGGCGTTGGGCTGTTGGGTTGTTGGGTCTGTTGTGTTTGTTGAGTCTGTTGTTTTTGTTGGATCTTTTTTACTTCCGTTGCGCTGTTCGGCTGTTGTGTTTGTTTGGTCTGTTGTGTTCGTTGGATCTTTTTTACTTCCGTTGGGCTGTTGTGTTTGTTAGGTCTGTTGTTTTTGTTGGATCTTTTTTACTTCCGTTGGGCTGTTGGATCTGCTGTGTTTGTTGGGTCGGTTGTGTTCGTTGGATTTTTCTTACTTCCGTTGGGCTGTTGGGTTTTTGGGCTGTTGGGTCGGTTGTGTTTGTTGGATATCTTTTTTACTTCCGTTGGGCTGTTGGGTTGTTGGGCTGTTGTGTTTGTTGGGTCTGTTGTTTTTGTTGGAACTTTTTTAGTTCCGTTGGGCTGTTGGGCTGTTGGGTCTGTTGTGTTTGTTGGGTCTGTTGTGTTCGTTGGATCTTTTTTACTTCCGTTGGGCTGTTGGGTTGTTGGGCTGTTGTGTTTGTTGGGTCTGTTGTTTTTGTTGGAACTTTTTTAGCTCCGTTGGGCTGTTGGGTCTGTTGTGTTTGTTGGGTCGGTTGTGTTCGTTGGATTTTTCTTACTTCCGTTGGGCTGTTGAGTTGTTGGGCTGTTGGGCTGTTGTGTTTATTGAGTCTGTTGTGTTCGTTGGGTCATTTTACTTTCGTTGGGCTGTTGGGTCTGTTGTGTTGGTTGGATCTGTTGTGTTTGTTGGATCTTTTTACTTCCGTTGGGCTGTTGGGTTAGCGCGGAAAAAATGGCTTCAGCTGTTAGTGTAAAATATTTCCAAAAAGAGATACTCCAATGCAAAAACAATCATCAATGCATTTATAATTTTGCATGTTCCAAAACGTTCGCGCATGCGCATTTCTAACTTGCATGCATGGAAAATCCACTTCCGTTGGGCCGTTGGGCACAACAAGAAACCCAACAAAAGTATTCCACCCCTAAAACGCGACAGGTATAACGTCATGTTGGACCAATCACAACGTCGGATTTCTTATGTTCACTTGTGTAAAAATACTAAAGTAAAATGTAACATAGCCCAGTAACAAAAACTATCTAAGAATGAACGGGCGCAACAAAACCAAACGCAACTATACAAGTCAATGTTTAAAAATTGATCGATATGAGTCTTCAGGTGTGTATCAACAGAATGTTAATGTTCACTGAATTTCAACTGTCTTTTGCGGTGACTGCGACTACATGTCGAAGTCGACTCCATTGTCAGTCGGATCTTCAATTCTTGATCTTTTATTAATCAGAATTTCGTCGTCGCTGTACGTACATTTCTTTTTAGCTGGAAACGCCTGGAATCTCGTCAATTTTATTGGTGACAAAGACTCGAATTTCGATTTGAAATTGGCGTGTTTTTCGGGGGGAAAAACAAACTGTTCGATATGAGCGATGCCTAGTTTGTAGTTCCATATCAAAATATAAATTCTTGCGCTGGCTCTATTTGATTGGTGATAAGTTGTGCATGTAGGCTATTATTGGTTGACCTTAAAAGACAAAAAAAGAATTGAAGCATACGAAAGATACAAGCTAACGAGACTATTATTTTTCAAAACTGGACTATTATTTTTCAAACGTTCTTTGCCAACAGCTTTCTTCGTTTTGTGCAGATCATGGACATGGTCAGATCAAATAAGCATTTATTTGTTTTTAGCACTTCAAAGCGTACTGTGTATGTACAACTGAACTGATAACAGCGTAGTGATTTGTCAAATATGTATTAGTACGGTGGATAAGCGCACAATCTGTATATAATCTGACTTGTATTTTGTGAAAAAAGGACGATATTTTGAGGGAATGTGTATATTTTTATGCAACTATGAACATCAAATCTGGAGCCATCATTGAAACAAACGCTAAAAGCCAAAAAATTTCTGACATTTAATATAAATTCCATCACTGATCTTAAAATTGCGCGACGTTTTGAACGGCTTAGACTCAAGCATATTTTCTGAAATTTTAAACAGCAATGTAACACTCTATAAATAATTGTCATTGAAGTTTCATGCTTGATTTCAAGTTTGATTCAGACAGAAGACTAATAATGCATTATTAAAGTCTTTTAATCAATCTGATCACAGTTTGGCATTCTCAACTTAAACCACCGTCAATAGCCGATTAAATCGCATGTTTAGCAACAACTCTTCATTATTTGATTTAGATAGAAGACCATAATGCAATAATACGAGCTTTTAAAAGATCACTTTGAGTTCGCAAATTGCTGGCGCGAAATGGCCAGCATTGTGGCATAGAAATTTTAAATCTATTTCAATCTGATCACAGTTTGGCACTTTATTAATAGGGTTAACATAAATGCCTTAATCAAATGCTCACAGAACGATTTCAAAACAATTTAAAGTCTTTTAAAGATCACTTTGATTAAATTCATTTCAATGTGGTCACAGTTTTGCATTCTCAACTCAAACCACCGTCAATAGCCGATTAAATCGCATGTTTAGTGACAATTCTTCATTATTTGATTTAGACATAAGTCCATAATGCATTAATACGAGCTTTTAAAAGATCACTTTGAGTTCACAAATTGCTGGCGTGAAATGGCCGGCAAGGTGGCATAAAAATCTTAAATCTATTTAAATCTGATTACAGTATTGCATTCTCAGCCGATTAAATCGAATGACGAATCGGTCCAGCAGTAGCAACTCTACATTATTTGATTTAGATAGATGAGTAGAAGACCATAATCCATTAATACAAGCTTTTGAAAGATCGCTTTGAGTTCAGAAATTCAGCAGGCGTGAAATGGCCGGCATGGTGGCATAAAAATTTTAAATCCATTTCAATCTGGTCACAGTTTGGCATTTTCAACCCAAACCACCGTCAACACCCGATTAAATCGTATGTTTAGTGAAGAATCTTTATTACTTTGTTTAAACAGGAGACAATAATGCATGAATATGACTTTAATGACAGAGCAACATTAGTTGTCGGAAATTATATTCTACACAGTTAGCCACCTCCACGCCAGGAATTTTTTTCTTGAACACATTAACAGACGCATACAGTATTATGGAAATATCGCTTGCAAAGTACGCTTATATAAAACAAATTGCAACGCGCATCGTATGAAAATATTAATAGTCATGAATATACGCATACCCTAGTAGCACACGGGCAGTGTTCAATCATATCGCTATAGTGTATAATCACTCTATACTATATAATATGTAGATAACATAAGTAAATATTGTTGATATATCAACATAATCATGAAAAACTCACCAGAAAACCGTCGAAAATTTTCCTCTGCCTTCGTGAAAGTATTAAGGAAAGACCAAACAGTGACAAAGCACGTGCATTTCAAGGCGACAGACCGCGCTGCATTGTGGTAAAAACCTATTGGTACCACAATGCAACGCGCTAAAGGTTAAATCCAGATTTTTACCCACATATATAAATTAGGATTGCTGCCTCGCTCGCTCGCTGCGGCAGCAATTAATACATATCATATTACAGCACGTACGTACTAGCAATATAATTTACGCCGCCACTTTTAATCAATATAGTTATAATGGTTTAATTCAAAGAATAGGTTTTCCGTTAATAGTGTAAGTTCTTTGTCAAACTTATTATACACATGGAGTATATTTCCACGTTACGCATTTCAAAGCTCGAAGAAAATAAAAATTCTAAACTATGGATACGTTGCATGGAGGCAAATTATTAGTCATTACTCCATTCTGGCTGGCTCCATCTACATAATTACGATTACTCGACTCCTTCTCTTTCGTTACATTTCTCTGACCAACAAAAGTGACAAGTTCAAATGTTCACGGCTTCCTGCATGTCAACGTAGTAAAGGACAGGACGCAAAGCTTAAGTCCACTGACAGTACTTTTAACCTATAGAAATGCTTTTAATAACATTTATTCTACGGCAGAATTTTGTTTAGATACTTTAATAAGTATTGTAGAGAATTTCAAAAAAACTGTGAAGTCCTGTGACTGCGTCTACCGAAAACGTCAATGATTTTTTCAATGTTGTTTTCAATTGTATGATTAGTGTAAACACGTTCCATTGCTAAAAGCGCAATACTAGAGAGGCGGTCTTGACACATTGTCGAACGCAGGTTTTTTTTAACGTGGCGTAACCCACTAAACGAACGCTTAGCAGAGCATGATGTGGCTGGAATGGTTGCCAGTATGGAACTGGTTTTGTAAAAGACTGGAAGAACTTCATGGAGGTTATTTTCATAAAGGGTATTAACAACGGTTGCTGCTTGGCTGCCTTCGAACGGTACTGGATTATCAAACAGGAAATGCTAAAAGATCTTCACTCAGCCTCTAATATTGCTTTATCAAGTGAATAGGTTGAAGAAACCAGAGAAAAACTGTCTTCTGATGGTGTTTGACTGAGAACGACGTCAGCTAAAGCACACAAGATATGTTGATAATTCGTTTCAAAGCGGTCTTTCATCTCACTGAGTACCTTATCCAAGGTCTGATAGAAGGCGGTAACTCGATAATGGCTCTCTGGTGTTTCTTGTTGATGCGGGGTCGTACTGGAAGACTCGCCAATTAGAGACTGTAACCTACGTGACGGAGCTTTGGCTCTCGGCGCCGCAGCATCTCTATGAGCCTTCTTCATTTCGGCATTTCTGCAACGTTGCAATCGTGGAGTCTGCTGTTTTCTTAGCAGTGATGTCATCCATATTCTTCCCTTGAAGATACTTGGACAGGCTTTCGGTATTTGATAGAACAACTTTGAGCAATATCAAGCCAAAAACAAATTTAAAACCACAAACTGAACTTAGTAAGGTACTGCTATCGGTATAAGGTTTGGGGTCGCGATCATCACAGTAGGAAAAAAGCGTACGAATAATTCTTGTCATTTGCTCTAACACCGCTCTTACAGTCTCCCAACGGCAAGAACATCTCGTTGCACATAATGATTTTAGTGTGAGGTTGACGTGGTCTTCTTCCACGGCCAAATCCTGGAAAATTCGATGACGTTTGGGACTGCCTTCCAGAAAAATGTACAACTTCTGTACTATACCAAGTGCATTGCGAACTGCCTCGACACACGTCATTGAATCCTGAAGTGCGAGGCTCAAGAGATGACCATAACAATGGACGTAAACAACTAAAGGTAAACATTTTTTCATACGAACCGCTAGACCTTTGTGGACGCCACTCATATTAGCTGCTCCATCAAAGCACTCTCCTACGATATTTTCTGTTTTTAATTAACTCGAACATGTGAATTTGTTTCTTAACAAGTTCGTAAAGAACCTCCGCCTCGGTTGAAACCGTTGTAAAAAAGCCAACGAACGACGACCTTCAAATACATATCTCAAACACAGTGAAACTTGCTCAGATCTACTAATATCTGGTGACGTCTCGTCAACGATAATACTGTAATGCTCACTGCTTCGAACATCGTTCGTTATTCTTTTCAAGACCATGTCAGAAACAATATCGATTATCTCGTTTTGAATACTTGGAGAGGTCCACTAGGCATGCGCTTTGAGCTGACTTTGCAGCTTATCTTTCAACTAAGAAAAATCCTTGCAGCGAAAGTGAAAATTTCCTCGGTTAATGTCAGAAACTTCCCAAATATTGTTTCTACATTCTTCGTGTACTCTCAGTGGTATGTTCTGCTGAAGATTGTGAACTAGGCATTCAATGATGATTTTAAGATATTTTCTGTCGCTTTCAACATGCTCTTTGTGGGCATTACTTAATTGGTCTAGGACCGACGTATTACGTTACTGGCTGGCTTTAACAATGTCCACTTGGTCATTGATGTAATTTATTTTTCTGAATGGTGTGTTTCTGAAGTTTTTCTGGCTTTTCCAGTTGTCAAACACAAAAGAAGGATCACTTTCAAACTTTCTGCATGAAATTAACAGACACACCTATCTTTATGACTTTCATATCTAACCAGGGATATAGTTTGTACCATTTGGGTTGAATTTACGTGAAAATGTTTCATTTCCAATTTTTTTTATGGGAACTCTGGTAGCATTGGTTGGTTAGGCTTGTCATTGCAATTTGTAACAATATTGGTAACAGTACCAGTTGTTAATGATTCTGATTCCCTGCTTGCGACCACCTCAACGGGGCGATTGTCGTCATCTTCATTAAAAGTGGTAGTTTCACTATGACCTTCCGTGCTTTCGTCTAAAAGTTCGATCGTCATTGTCATCATGCAGGTAATTCTAGGGTTGGTATTGTTACTTGTTCGGTTTCAGTTACCATTATGCGAATTCATTTGTGTTTTCTTTTACACTTGTGTTCTGCCCTAGTCCGATTTGGTCTTCGTTTTCTTGGTTAGACGTTTCAGTTTCAACGGGCATCATAACACTGGTAAAAGATTTTTCTAAATGCTCGTCCGTTCGCGTTGTTAACGTTCCCGTTTTTAATTGAGAAGTTGAATTGCTCTCAGTAACCTTACCGTTTGCATTGCTGAAGTTTTTTTTTCGACAATGGTTGATGGGGTTCCTGCAAACTGTTGGTTTCATTACTTTAAATTTCCACTTACAAAAAAGCCGTGTATCTGCGATTACGACGTTTCAACCAACGGAGAAAGTTTCACTTTCTTCCCACTATGGACGTTTTTCATGTGGGTATTTGCGTGGTCTGCATTCATTTCCTTTTGACATTCATTGCACTTTACTCGATGCCACCGATAAGCTCGTTTTCGTGGTCCAGTTTTAGGTTTAGAAAACATAATGAATTTGCTTAAGCTTTGCAAAATAGCAAAAATATAGGGAAATATTTATTGATTAAGTTGCGAATTACATATCATGCATAACAATAACAAACGCTTATTTTGCACAAGTGTTATCAAGTTATCAAAATTAAATATCAAAATTTCCAAACCTCGACTAAAGTAAAATTCCAAAATCCCAAAAATTACATCCAACAACTTTTTTGATAAATTAATATTGTATTATAAATTCGATTCAAAGTTGGTTTGCCTGAATGTGAAACAACTTTAATGCGACTATTCGTTACCTATACATTCACTATAAAATGATCGATTATACATACCAGTTACAACACAGTAGTCTCACATCGTTGTCATACGATTGGAGTTGCTGATCGAATATAAATGAATAGCTATTGTTTGTTTTAATTTCAAAATATGAACTGTTCCGACGCCAAATGTTATGTTTTAATTACTCATGAGATGTTCACGTGTTTGTATAGTGTGAAATATGTATCTCTGACGTAATCAATTTTGTATAAATATGTTAAGGGCTTTCCCCCGATCTTTGGGAAAACGGCGGATACGATATCAATATCATAGTATTTGTTTCCGTAGATAGAAAAAACAAGATGCATTAATTCTTAGCATCGGTAGTTTACTAGTACTAACAAGACAGGTTTCAACAATTATTGTTTCGTCCGTACTACTTAGGCTATTTTTGTAATTGAGCCCATTTGAGCGCAGCATGCCCGACCTAAATTTTCTAGCACAAATTGCCCGACTTTCCTTGATCACGAAAAATTGGGTGTGTGGAGGGGGGGGGGGCGGCTGTGATTATGGTGGATTCAATTCAAAATTCTTAATTGGGAGGTCTTTTAGAGGCTGTCCAAAACGTTTATTAGAAAATTCTTTCCCTCGCGCATGGGTCTTTACAGAGGTCTTTACAGGCTTGACTCAATGGATCAGATTAGACAGCAGAGATTAAGACAATTTGGATGTATTACAGCACGTCAACTACCAATAACTGTGCCTTATCGGCTGATTTTAAAAGGAATTTCCGGGCCGGCTATTATGCATGGGTTTCCCAGAAATGCGGGATTTCTCGCAGGACCTTTAGGGTTTTCCCCAACTTTCCATGGACTTTCCCTCTGGATCTCCCTAATAAATATTTCTCTTGTTTTGGCAACTGTTTTGTAGTAAAAATAAGTAAAATATTCGAATCTGTATCGCATGTTATGTGTTAAATCATTTTCGATACGAAGACGTTTTTCAAAAAGCTAGCGCTAATATCTTGATTAATACAGTTTCCAAAACAAGTGAAATCACAATTTGGGAGATCGAAAGGGAAAGTCCATAAAAATTTGGGGAATCCCCGTATAGGTTCTAACTTCTGCGAAATTCAGTTCGGGGAAGTCAATGACGAAAGGTTATACCCCTCAAAAGCAGCCAATAGGGAACAATCATTTGCAGTTATCGCAAATCGCACGCTAGTCGCGCAGCTAGTTTGTTCAGTAGGGCTCGTACAACAAACATCTTCAGATAAATTCGATTGGGATAAAAAATAACTTGGCAGAAGTTCCTAAAGCGCACCGATACGCACGCCAGTGAGTCACCAGACGGTCTACACACACACTAATTTTGTTGAAGATTGCAGCATGTGAGTAAAAGTTTCATTTTTGTTGCTTTATAAAGTCAATAGACAAATTGTATGACAAAAATCGTCCCGCTTGAAGCAGGATCCCGGTTGCTGAAAGCGAGATCCCGCCTAGGCGGGACGAGACAAAAGACGTCCCGGCTTCATATAAACGGAATGCAATAAATATTATAGAAACACATACATGCCGGGATCCCGAGTTACGTCCCGTCCCGGCAAATGTCCCGTCCCGGCTCTCATGTAAACAGCCTCTTAATTTGTCACGTTTCACTGCCTCTATAGTCTATACGTGGCAGATAATTGCCGTCACCATGGACGTCTCCTTGCACGGCGGAGCAGGCGGTGGAGTAAATAGTTCCCTATTAGGCCAATGAATATACTCTCCATGTGCGGCCCGATCATTCGGCTCCCTATGATCTCGTCTCCATATATATAAGGCGGATTCACATAGTTTCTAATCGAGGCGCATAAATATCTTCTCCTTTTGACGCGACTAATCGTCTCGATATGAGGCGGATAAATATAGCCTCCATAGGTCGCGAATAAATATCATCCTCTTTTTAGGCCGCTTAAATTAACATATTCTCTTTAAGGCGGATGAATATAGTCTATATGAATATAGTCTCCATACGAGGAGGATAAATACACTCTCCATACGAGGCGGATAAATATTGTTGCATACGAGGAGTGTAAATACAGTCTCCATACTGGACGAAAAAATACAGTCTCCATACGAGGTGGATGATTAACACTTATTGACTGAGACCGAGGGAAACAGTATGTTTTGTGGACCAGAGACTGTCGATGTTCGATATCGATGAAACATCGACAGTCGAGGGTCCACAAAACATACTGCTTTCACGAGGTCTCAGTCAATAAGTATTTTATTATATACTGAGTGTCAAAAGAGAAGAAAAGTACCACAAATCAATCAAACATGTGTAAAAAGGATTACCTTTTACCTGACAAGGCTCCGTGAGGCTCTGTGGATTTGTTATTTACCGGTGAATAAAAGTAATGTCCACCGCTTAGCTACGTTGCCAGGGAGACAGTAGAATTTCTCCACTATCACGTGATACGTTCTTAACCAATAAGAAACAGGAATAAATGAACTTTGACATTCAGTATATAATAAATATTGTTGCCATACGAGGCGGATAAATATAGTCTCCATACGAGGCGAATATATATAGTCTCTATACGAGGCGGATAAATATTATTGCATCAACGAGGAGTGTAATTAAATATACAGTCTCCATACTAGGCGAAAAAATGGCATAGTACAAAACATGGACTGGACTGGACTGGACTGGACTGGACTGGACTGGACTGGACTGGACTGGACTGGACTGGACTGGACTGGACTGGACTGGACTGGACTGGACTGGACTGGACTGGACTGGACTGGACTGGACTGGACTGGACTGGACTGGACTGGACTGGACTGGACTGGACTGGACTGGACTGGACTGGACTGGACTGGACTGGACTGGACTGGACTGGACTGGACTGGACGGTTGGACTGGACTGGACTGGACGGTTGGACTGGACTGGACTGGACGGTTGGGCTGGACTGGACAGTTGGACTGGACTGGACTGGACAGTTGGACTGGACTGGACTGGACTGATTTTAATATATATTTCATTTGAATATTTTGCAGTTCAAAGTTTTTATTCTCGGAAATTTTACGTACAAATATTTACCGATAATATCGTATGACTGGCCATTTGTTTCAAAATGGGTTCGTGATGTATGGGCTCTAATCCAATGTATATTTCTTACTAAACACTTTAAACGCATATATATATATGTATATATATAGATATATATATATATATATATATATATATATATATATATATATATATATATATATATATATATATATATATATATATATATATATATATATATATTTATATATATATTTATATATATATATTTATATATATATATTTATATATATATATATATATATATATATTTATATATATATATATATATATATATATATATATATATATATATATATATATATATATATATATATATATATATATATATATATATATATATATATATATATATATATATATATATATATATATATATTTATATATATATATATATATATATGTGTGTGTGTCGTTTGGACGCGTGTATATGCGTATTTTTGACGCACATATATATTCACTTTTGCAAAACATCATATATATGGTTACAAAACACACATATATCCATATAGCTACAAAACACGCATATATATGCGTATTTGTGTACGAAACACGCTTATATCTGTGTACCAGTGAACTGCTTGTCTCTTTGGCGGGCATTACCAATTCGACGCAAAGGATTTTGATTAGAAAGCAAGAAGAAAAGCAAGGAGGAATGGTGAGTTATTGTAGGATATTGCACTGATATTGAGAAATAGTCTAAATATACAGAATAGCTTGCGGATTACGATAAAAAATTCTAAACAGGGAATATCATGTATTGTTCAAATATATATGCAACACTTATTGAGTATTGTACTAAATTTACAAAACATGCATTATCATGTTGGATATAAACCTACGGGCCATACCAGCCCATTGCCTTAGCTATCTGAAAGTGAAACCAAGGATGTGCCAAGAATATTTTATATTTGGGCTAAGCCTCCACCACTCTCTCCAATACGTCTGAACTCACTTTAATTGTAAACAAGTACACAAAACATTTTATGTATACCTTTTTTATCGTAATTCGCCAGCTATTCTGTATATTTAGAGTATTTCTCGATATTACTCTATTTTAGAAGTGCAATTATTCATAGTCCGACTTAACTGTATCAGGTATTAGGGAAACGTTGACAAATCCGTTTATAATTTGCAGTTATTTATAAAAAAAAATCCTTAATTATAATCAACAGGGCAGTTATCTCGTGTTTAATATGCAAATTTAATACATGATATACAATACATAAATAAATATAAATAAATCAGTAGTGTATTGTGCATATTTGCTAGTCTAAATCTTAAACTGTTAATTTCAGTGCAATATCTTACAATAACTCACCATTCCTCCTTGCTTTTCTCTTTGCTTTCTGATCAAAATCTTTTTGATCGAATTGGTAATGCCTGCCAATAAGACAAGCAGTTCACTGGTATAAGCGCGTTTCGTACGCAAATATATGCGTGTTTTGTACGCATATATATGTTTGTTTTTTACCCATATAGATATATGCGTGTTTTGTACCCATATATATGGTGTTTAGCAAAAGTGCATGTATATGTGCGTCAAAAATACGCATATACACGCGTCCAAAAGACACATATATATGCGTTTAAAGTGTTTAATAAAAATATACATTGGATCAGAGCCCGTATATCACGAACCCTTTAAAACAAATGGCCAACCATACGATATTACCGGTAAATATTTGTACGTAAAATTTCCGAGAATGAAAACTTTGAGGTGCAAAACTATGGGGCGCCGTTTGTTCATTTATCATTTAACACAAAAAAGCTTGCCTGATTCAATGATTTATCAAATAATCCAAATTAGTGGATTATTTAATAAAGATTCCAATTCGGCACGTCGATTATTTGGTAAATAATCCATTTCCAAAATGGATTGTTTTTTATATAATCTATTTTCAAAATGGATTATTTGTTATATAATCCATTTCCAAAATGGATCGTTTGTTATATAATCCATTTTCAAAATGGATTATTTGTTATATAAACCATTTCGAAAATGGATTATTTGGTAAATAATCCATTTCCAAAATGGATTGTTTGTTATATAATCCGTTTACAAATTGGATTGTTTGTTAAATAATCCATTTTCCAGACGTATACTTCATGTCTCGACAACTATTGGGTTTATTTTCCTACCAAAAAGGGAAAGTTTAAATCAAAGATGGCGGCAGGGCGAATAAATAGCGTCGGCGATCCGTTAAGGATTCAAAGGATGACTCACCATGACATCGACCAGGGAGACCAATGCACTGACCAGGTAGACCAAGACACCGATCTGGTAGGTCAATATTGTGGTCAATATGTGTGAACATTGTTTTGCTGCAGTTTATCAAGAATTCAGAGACCATAACAATAAATCCTAGTTTTAAAGTCGAAATAAATTGGAAACACTGGATGTTTTGATCTGGGAAACAATGAAATGGCCATGGGAGAGGGAGGGCTTGGGGTCTCCCTGCTTCTCATTCAGGGTCAGAATTGAGATTTGTGTAAGTCCAGTTGAAAGATATAGGGGTGGATGCAATGGACTCGTGTCGTTTTGCTAGCTGTTTAAAGTAAAGATTAGGCATTAGTGAACACAGGAATATGGCATTAAGCCATGTACCCTACCCCCCCCCCTTTTTTTTTAGCAACATGCTATAGCTGCAGAGAAAAGCAGGACATTTTAACAAGATACCAAATTAGTGAACACACGAATATGACTTAATGCCATATTCCTGTGTTCACTATGACTAATCTTAACTTTAAACAGCTAGCAAAACGACACGAGTCCATTGCATCCACCCCTATATCTTTTAACTGGACTTACACAAATCTCAATTCTGACCCTGAATCCTGACCCCGCCTCCCTCTCCAATGGCCATGTCATTGTTTCCCATATCAAAACATCCGGTGTTTTCAATTTACTTCGACTTTGAAACCAGGATTTATGGTTATGGTCTCTATATTCTTAATAAACTGCAGCAAAACAATGTTCACACATATTGACCACAATATTGACCTACCGGATCGGTGTCTTGGTCTACCTGGTCAGTACGTTGGTCTCCCTGGTCGATGTCATGGTGAGTCATCCTTTGAATCCTTAGCGGATCGCCGACGCTATTTATTCGCCCTGCCACCATCTTTGATTTAAACCTTCCCTTTTTGGTAGGAAAATAAACCCAATAGTTGTCGAGACATGAAGTATACCTCTGGAAAATGGATTATTTAACAAACAATCCAATTTGTAAACGGATTATATAACAAACAATTCATTTTGGAAGTGGATTATATAACAAATAATCCATTTTGAAAATGGATTATTTAACAAATAATCGACGTGCCGAATGGGATTCTTTATTAAATAATCCACTAATTTGGATTATTTGATAAATCATTGAATCAGGCAAGCATTTTTGTGTTAAATAATAAATGAACAAACGGCGCCCCATACAAAACATTTAAAAATATATATTAAAATCAGAGTCCAGTCCAGTCCAGTCCAGTCCAGTCCAAGTGTCCAGTTCAGTCCAAGTGTCCAGTCCAGTCCAGTCCAGTCCAGTCCAGTCCAGTCCAGTCCAGTCCAGTCCAGTCCAGTCCAGTCCAGTCCAGTCCAGTCCAGTCCAGTCCAGTCCAGTCCAGTCCAGTCCAGTCCAGTCCAGTCCAGTCCAGTCCAGTCCAGTCCAGTCCAGTCCAACCCTCCAGTCCAGTCCAGTCCATATTTTGTACTATGCCCGAAAAAATACAGTCTCCATACGAGGCGGATAAATTTTGTCGCCATACGAAGCGGATAAATATATATAGTCTCCATACGAGGCGGATAACATATAGGCTCCATACGAGGCAAGCAAATATCGTCTTCTTACGCGAAGGATAAATACACTCTCCTTACGAGACAGTTGCATATAGTCTTTAAAAAATACAGTCTTCATACAAGGTCAATAAATAATATTTTTGTCCATACGCACCGAATAATATATATCGTCTCTATACGCGACGGACAAATGTCGTCTCCGTATGAGGCAGATACCTCCCGTCTCCACACGAGACGGATACATATTCTCTGTGTGACGGTCGTTGCTCTTTAGTCTCTGTATGAGGAGGAGGATCTCTATAGTATATTTATATAATCTCTTTGTGCTGCTCCTAGTCTCTATCTCGCTGTCTGGGAGTCTTAACTATACACTGGGCGGCAAAGCGTATCATCTACGCTATATCACTATGATGCATATCATCTCGCCTCTTAGTATTCTGAATCACGAACCTACATTTTTTGCTAACCTTAACTTTGATACAGTTCCTTCCTTTTCCATCATTTGCTTCAGACTTTATTTCGTTACGCTGTTCGTGTTCGCTTGCATGTCTTTTCCTCGGCTATTTACTTTGTTCTATACGTTAACCCCGTTGTCCCTTCTCATTCCCAATCTAGTCCCGGATTTGTGGCATATTTGTGCCGGGTATTTCTATCAGTTATTTTACGTGTTATTCTGGTCCTTGCCTCGTTTAGCATTCACTTATTGCCCAGCATTACTCACTTGTTTGTAAAAACGCTTTCGCACAATGTACGACATTTGTCGAGTCCTGCTCCCCCCCCCCCCCCCCCCCATCTGGCCTAGTTCGCGATGTAATCATACTTCATTGCTCTAGTCCACTTCGAGGAATATGCATCTTCCTAATGTGCTGTTTGGACGAGAGAGGCAACGCTAAATCAAACGCCTTATACCCAGTCAATGACAGGGTTCTCCTTTTCAAATTCGTACAGGCGATGTATTTTCTCCCAAGTCTAACTTTTCTCGCTTTAACATAGGTTAGTTCATCTTGTCTATTACTACTTAACATGACTTAATTTTACCATGTTCCTGCGACTCAATTTCTGTTTGTTGTACGCCATATTTTCGGTTCTACTGGTAGGGCGCCTTTCTTCCTTCTGATTATTATTCCATGATTTATTATCTTCCAGAGCATGTTCTATGGCCTACCTACCCTATCACCTGTCGTTCCTAATTTTTACGTCGCTTCAAGTAGGATACGAAACCTTTACTCCCTCTCTATAACAATACAAAACTTTCCTCCTGTCCCTGTAAGGTTAATGTTGGTCGGGCAAATAGATTTCGTTTTCTTCAGTCCCTCGTGTCCATTCAGTTGTAAGAGTAGGGTGTTTTTATCGTGTGTTCTCGCGTGACGTCACATTTAGGCCCAGAGGCGCTCGGCTCAACTTCAGGAGAGACCAGGCCTTGCTGTTGTTACGGTAGGATAAAACGAAAAACGTGTGTATTTGGATGTTCATTTAAAACAATATGATACATACTAACAAGTTTGCTGTGCGTTCGTGAATTTAATGACAATTAATGCTACTCAGTTTTGTCCACTTGCTCGCATATTTTTAAAACAAACGCCCTCCTCCTGAGACAATTGGAACCCTTTTTAGCCTCCTTATCGTCACCCAAATGTGTTCTCTCAGGCACTCATGGAAATGTAATCCGTTTCCTTGTTTGGCGCGTCCAGTTCAGGAAGACGACCATTAACGCTGACCACTGGCCACATTTTGCTTCTAGTTTACGCCGAGCTTCTTGTGACTGCCTTGCACGTTTAAGTAGTGGCTGCAACCCTGGACTGATAACATTGCGAAGCTTCGTACAATGTTTCTGTCAGTCAATCGATCTGATGCTATTACTCCGGGTTTACCTTCCAGCAATCCAGCCACACATCCTACTGTAAAACGCTATCTCACCTCGGTCCGCAAAGAGCAGGCAACGCGAGAGTTACCCCCCCTCCCCTCAAGCACTGCCTTTCTTTTTTGACAAATTTTTGTCGCTTGGCGCATATTTACATAAGCAAGTTTTAACTCGTGATTAATTTTGACTCCTATCTATCGATATCTATTCGCCCGCGACCTCGCCTGCTCTGTCTGGATTTTTATTCCGGCGATCGAGCTTCTGCCTTGGTCGCATCAAAACAAAGAACATCCTTTTATTGCCCGACGCATCAAAAGCTGACTGAGTAACAATCTTTACACCAAGCATAAATAAACAAATTGACTTGGGTCTCGATCACGCTGTGGATATTTACAAATACTTATGAACATATCGCATATCGTATTCAGCCTGTTCGAATCATATCAAGATTTCGCCACTGAGGCCATTTTCAGTACATAGCTTTAATACATTCTTCCCGTATAACTCAATCTCGATAGAATTATGTTTGAAAGTGTAGATACACGTGATAGTGGATATTTGTATAGATCGAGTAGACAAACTAAAGTATTCGTATGTTAGGCGTTGTTACAGCCATTTTGCAGCCGTTTTGTTTAGATCCGGTACGGATAGTCTACATTTATACTTATTTGATCTAGTTCGCATGTTACAAAAACGCACGTTTACAGTTACAATACAGCGCAATTGCCACTTGCTAGACCAGTCGTGATCAATAGTTTTGATCGGGTACGCCTAGAAAGCGTATATACAGCCATTTTGCTTGGATCGAGTACGCATAGAAAGCGTACCGCCGTTTTGTTTACCAGACCCGTCGTGATCAAGGACAGGAATAGTCCGGCAGCTAGAGGTACTAAAAAGCATGTTTACTTACCGTACAGAGGGGCAATTTCATTATGGTTTTATTTTGTTCTTTTAATGTTAGTAAGTATATTTCTGCATGTCGGCTGCGTTGTCTTGTGTTTCTACATGTCTTGTGGCCTTTTGCCAACACGTTTTTCGTCGATATAACTATAAAGCTGTATTGCTGTCAAAAAAGGTGATACTTCATGTTCAATTAAAAAAAAAATAACTTGCATCACCAGAAAGGTCGTAAAAACTACATATAAGACATGCAAATGGTTACCTTAATTTTTCCAGTTCTTAGCAAGTTAATTATGAGCCTTTGAAAGCATATTTTTATGCTAGTGCCCAGGGTTTTTGTGCGATTTTAGCATTTTTTCGTAGTTTGAAGTATCAATAACTCGAAAACCGCTTGAAAAATTGAGGTGACCATTTAAATGTCTTCTATGTAGTTTTTTATGAGCTTTCTAATGATGTAAGTTATTTATTCTTAAACTGAATTTGAAATATCACATTTTTTGACTGTAATACTGACGAAAAACGTGTAGGGAAGCTCGAGCCTACAAGAAATTTCAACTTGGCCGACATGCAAAATGTACTTACTAACCTAAAAGGAACAAGATAAAATTATCATTATTCTTTATTATTTAAAAATATTTTACAACGATAATCCTTCAGAATCTACACATATCTGTTTTTCAAGAGATCGTTGAACAATAACACATACAGTTACAAAATTTCATCCACACACAACTACTACCATATTATACGACTGTAGTAATCCCTTTCTGTTTTGCACATTTTGGCAAATCATTCCACATTGAAGCGGCAGTATAGGTAATGCTTTTCTTCACAAAATTAGTTTTTGGTTTCTTTAAAACAAAATCGGTATTGTTATTGCATAAATTATGATTTGAGTTATTTTTCATTTCGTATTTACCAATCATTGATTGTGGCAGTTTAATATTATTTTTAACATTATATGCAAACATTGCTTTCTTGTTCCGGAAACGATCTTGCAAGGGCAGCCAGTCTAGTTCCCGTAATATATTTTCGGAGTTTATCTCGTAACTACTGCCAGTAATTACTCGTGCCACTCTGTTTTGTAATTTTTGCAGTTTTTTCAATAAGTAATCCGCGCATTCATCTAAACAAGGCTGCAGGAATCAAAATGGGACAAAATTATCGCATTATAGACTTTTATTAATGTAGAAGTAGATACATATTCTTTAATTCGACGTATCATACCTATGCCCTTAGAAGCCTTTTTCGTGATATTATCGATCTGTGCGTTCCATGTCAAATGATCATCAATTACTACACCTAATGTTTTGGATTCGTTTTGGATTCGTTAACTCGTTTGATTGCTGCTTCTCCCAGTTCAATTTGTGGATCATTAATTATATTAGCTGGGCGTTGTTTAGATCCTATTATCTGATATATTCAGTCTTGTCATTGTTTAATGTGAGTTTATTGGCAAGTAGCCATTGATGTACCTTCTCCAAGTTTTCATTCAATCTTTCATTAATTTCATGTACTTTTGCTCTACATGATGATATATTTGTATCATCTGCAAACATACTTACACTAGTATTAGAAGAAAGGCAATTTGGTAGATCATCAATATATATCAAAAAGAGCAGTGGGCCTAGGTTTGAACCCTGAGGAACACCCCACTTTATGATTCTTTTACTAGATTTTGTTTGCTTTATTTTGCACATTTGTGTTGTGTCAGTTAGATAGGATCTAAACCACTTAAACGCTTGATCTTGTATGCCGTACACATGCATTTTTTTGAGAAGAATATCATGATCAACACAGTCAAAGGCCTTTTTTAAATCGAGAAATAGGACACGATTCAGACATCCTTTATCCATGTTTATATACCACTTGTTTGTTATGTTAGGAAGGGATGTTTGGGTAGAATGTTGTTTTCTAAATCCGGCCTGATGTGCTGTGATCACGCCATTCTCTTCTAAATAAGTTTCAAGTTGTTTAGTAATCAAGCTCTCCAATATTTTGGCTACTGCAGACAAAACTGAGATAGGTCTATAATTATTACAATGCGTTTTACACCCTGATTTATGAATTCGTGAAATAATAGCCACTTTGAAATCATTTGGGAATATGCCCGTCATAATTGATGCGTTAAATTATATGTCAATGCATGAGGGAGCAATAATGTCAGCTGCGTCCTTCAACAATTTATTTGAAATTCCATCATGCCCGATTGATTTTGTCGTTTTAACTTCTGAAAGGAGTTTGAAAACCTCTTGTATAGTAACGTTTTGAATTTGAAAATGGGATTTGCAGCGTACTAAATACGACTCAGGTGATTCCAAACTTTGAGAAAGACTGGCAGAAAGTTTAGGTCCAACTTCACTGAAGTACTCATTTAGTGTATTTACAATTGTATGGTCGTCGGTTATGCTTTTACCGCTCTGATTAATTTCAGTGATATCGGTTGTTTTAGAAGTTTTGTTAGTTAATCTATTTATTGTTTTCCTCATTTCTTTAGGATTTCTTCCACAACTGTTAAGTTGATTTTTAAAGTATTCCGCTTTAGTTTTCTTAATCAATTAATTAACTCATTGCGCTGTTTCTTATAGGCGCTATGATATTGTTTAGATTTTGTTTGAACAGCCTTTATCTCAAGGTAGTCCCTATGACGCATTGTTTGTCTTACACGTCTTGTAATCCAGGGAGAGTTTATACTTCTTACTTTCCTGGTTTCTTGTGGTGCGTGCGTATCTGCGACTAGTAGAAATCTATCTTTTCATTCTGACCACATATCATTAGAATCTTGGATGGTAGATGCTAAATTTACTAAACATGCTGCCAAATCCGATCTAAAAGCATTAACATTATAGTGTTTGAACTGCCTTTTTCTAATTAATTTTGGTTCGGGCCGTGGTATGGAAATTTTTCTTTGTATTAATATTAAGCTATGATCACTTATTCCGATATGGGTTACGCCAGAATGAATTATTATTTCCGGTTTATTTGTGAAAGCCAAATCGATTATTGTTTCTGAATTGGTAGTTATTCGCGAGGGTTGATCAATCATTTGTTCGAATTGAAACGTTTGAGTAATTTCGTGCAATTTATTAGTTTGTGGTTTGACTTTACCCGACATAACGCCTGTCCAATCGCAGTTGAAGTCTCCAATCAAGATTGTTTCCTTGTTTTCGAAGTCAAGTTTCTCGATTAATTTTTCATAAGTATTGAGTAATTCGACTGTTGAATCTGGAGGTCTATATACACAATTAACTAGAAGTACATGCATGCAGCAACCCCTCGCCACTAACTAAGAGCATGCAACTATATTTTCGGAATTACATGAAGTACTTCAATAGGTTGTTGTCATAGCAACACGGCAATTGTTATTTATATTAATTTTTCAAAATGACAAAATATTTGGTTTTTAATCCTTGTTTTATCGACAATTTTGTAAAATGGCACAACATTAGTCATCGGTATGTTATTACGCCTAATGTAAGCTTAAATTTGGTATAAAATACGACCTACTAATTACATATATTAGACGTTTTGAAATATTTATGAAACTAAATTTTTATCTACATAAACTTTGAGTTTGAAACAAAACCGTTTCAAGCCAATTTTGTATCTTCGCTCATATTCTTTTACATGTAAAGTTCGTCAATATTTTGAAATACAGTAATAAGAAGACAGTCTTGCATTTACAAAACATAAACTTACTCTGGAATTTAAACAATAAACAGTGAATAGACTGGAGGAGTACGGCCTTTATAAAGCATTAAAACACAAGTCTAAATACGCATTATCAACAAACTTGCCTTGTGTTTCACGCCGTAGTCAATTCTTGGCGCTTCTCTGTATTTTCCCAGAATTAATCTCTCTTCAAGAGTCAATGACCACCCTTTGTAGGTTGTGAAAGTCACCAAATCTTTTTGCAAAAATACAAAATATTGTAGTGCAAAAAGCAAATTTAGATATTTGCTGTCAGTTGAATCATTCGTGATTAATCAATCAACAATAAATATTAAATCTGGCCAATCAGTGTTAGCCATTCATGATAGTCCGCCATATTGTTGAGATCAGTGAGGACATACCACTTTTACTACCTATCACGAGCAACGACTTTCAACTCCGCTAATACGAAATTAGTAACCCTCGCCCCGGGCTTACGACCGGAACGGCGCTTCGCGCCGTTGGCTCGGGGATAATAAATGGTTTTGATTTTGGTTTAGAGTTTTCAATCGTGATTGTTTCTAAGTCTTTTGCGTCAAACTCAGCCCTTATCATGTAGTTGATTGTGCTTCGAACATAAATAGCTACCCCACCACCATTACGATTTCTATCTTTCCTCACAATGTCATAGCCTTCAATGTTAACTTCATGATTATTAATTGTTTCGTCCAATAATGTTTCATTAAGGCAAATTATGTCAAATTGTTTTTCTTTTAGAAAATATCTGAATTGATCAATATGTTTAATTAAGCTTCTAATGTTTAAATGAGAAATTTTAAAACCGCGTATGTATTTTGTCTTACGATTTATTTTAGGAGCATGCGAATTTGTTCGAAAATTATCTTTGTTAGGGTCGGTATATTTGTTACTATTCATCGTTTGAATTTCTGATCTGGGTTTCTTGACCGTCTCTGTTTCTCAATTTGAAGTGTTGTTTAAAAAGGAAGTAATATTTTTGCAAGCACTGCAGTCCCAGACCTATTTAAGTGTAAACCATAAGAATTTATATGTTTAGATGGGATGTTATCATGTCTAATTAAGCCCCATTTGTTCAATTTACAATAATGTGCTAACTTTTCATTTACCTCATTAATTTTCTTAGTTATTTCTGTCTTGTCTGTTCTATTAACGATCTGTGAGATAGCAATTTCAGTTTTGCTACTCACCTGTTTAATTAATTGTCCGATTTCAGCAATTCCTTCTGCAATTTCAGTGACTTCTTTATTACCAATGTCGTTAGTTCCTACATGAAGGATTAATTTGTCTGGTTGCGATTCCAGGCACGGTTTTATATGGTGTTTCATCGCCGCTATATTTGCACCACTATATGTTTCCGTTCTGACCTTATGTGACTTGGCAATTGATCGTTGCAATCGTCGTTTGTCAAGATGCTTTATTATAGAATCACCAACTATAATTACCGTTGCTGATTGTGATGTGTTTCCTTTGGTTTGAGATTCGTTCTGCATCTGGTTAAGCTGCTTGTGTTTGTTATTTGTGGACACGTTGCTAGATTTGCCATACTGATGTTTGGCTGTCTTTCTTCTGCCTTCATTATTTCGCTCATGATGATCCACAATCTCATTGATCTCCGAGTCGGTAGTGTCGCTTAATATTTCAAATGTATTCCTTGTCTGGTATTTTCCATCTTTAAAAGTGGTTGCATGCCCAGTGTGAGGTTTATCGGTTTGATTTTGCGGCCTCGGTTCAACAGTTTTCCATTCTTGCGATGCACTATAAGCTTCTGTTTGTAAAATTCTGACGACAGTCAATAGGCTGCTTCATTCGTTTTCAAGATCTTTAACTTTAGCAGAAAGTTCAGAGATTAGATAAGATTGATTGTTAACTTTCTCTTTTAAGGCGTAATTTTCTTCCTCAAGTTTCAGCGCTTCGTTCAAGGTGCGCACTGTTCGTATTTCACCAGCTAATTCAGTGGTAGCTTTCAAGGTTTTCATGTCATTAAACAGTACTTCAAATTTCATCTCCATTTTGTTCTCTAGCTGTTGTAAGTATTTCATTATCTCATCGCTTACTCCTGCTTCGCCTTGCATCGCATCACAGGGGTCCTCACTGGTTAGTAACATTGCTGCTTCGACGCCTTCGTCGTCAGGAAATGTTACATCCAGGGCGGAGAGAGAGGTTTCAAATATAATAGGTTACATACGCAGTATATTTTTTAACGGTAAACTTTTGATTCGCCGCATTAGCTCAGTGGTCTAGGTCGTGCGCTTTTGGCCTTTTGTTTCGGGTTCGAGCCCGGGTACGCGCTTTTCTTTTATACTATTTTTTTTCTTCTTAATTTTTTGAATACTTTTTTTTCTTATATTCTTATATTTTTTCTTATTAAAACTATTCTCACTCACTATTCTCACTCACTGGGACTGTATCTACTTCACCAAATTTAGCTAAAGCGCGAGCCCGAAGGGCGAGTAAGGACTCGGCCCAGGCTGAGCCTTCCTCTTCGCCCGGAATGTAACGCATTCCTTCGTCGTCGCCATGTTTGATTTTTTTGCCGTTCGAGGTTTCATGTTAAAAGTTCAATTCTGTCATTTCTGGTTCGTCCTTTGCCATTAGGGCAAGTTTACCCTGTAGATTGTTGCTATCAGCTCCCTTGATAGTCAGCGATGAGGTTTTAGGATACCAACGTATTGCTATCTTGTCATTCTCAAATTTCTTTGCATCGCCACCCGGTGTTGACCATTCGGTTTGAAGTCCAAGTTGTTGATTTATTAAGTCTTGGAGCCCTTGAAAGTTGCCTCTCCATTTAAATTTTCCTTTCGCTGAGATAGTCAGATATTTATATGTTTGATTTGCTTGTTCTGTTTGTTGAAGATTAGATGCTTCATTTAACTCCATAGCTTGTGAGTGAGCTAGAGAAGACGCGTCTGCTTGTCACGGTAGTTGACATCGGTGCCCCTCGGTAAGCATATCAGCCTCTAGCTGCCGGATTAGAAGTCGAATGGGATGAGAAACTGATGTGCCTGAAGAGCTGCGAATGAGATAAGCTTAAGTCATGAGACTTGTCACGACTGGTCAAAATTTAGAGTAGCCGCGTGGGAGAAAACAAGTCCAGCGCCAGAAAAAGCCCAGACCGACATTATGACTCTCGCTTTAGCTCGAGTAATCATTAACTTTTTGTAGTTCCACAATTATTTTGGGACCGACTTTCAGCAATATGTTGAACTTTTAGTTGTGTAACACTCACACCCTTCCCCCCTAATTCGTGCCCCTGCTTAAAGCAGGGGCACGAATTAGGGGGCACACAGCAATGCTTCGCGATGGCAAGCGGCTTGGCGCGATGGAATCCTTCGAAATTTGTCGATTTTAAACATTTTGAGTGAGCATTTCGTTCGTTGAGATCTTTGCTGTAATTAAAAGAGTCTGAAGTGTCATACCCATGCTTGTTATCCACAATATGTATGCAATTATTCACAAATTTTCAATATGAAGTACCCAAATGTAACTAAAAGTACCTAGATACACAGTAACTAAGATGTACCTAAATGTCACCAAATATACACAGTGAACACTGAGCTAGTTTCTGACACCGACCGGACGACGACGAACAAAAAAAAAACAAATGAGCCCATTTTAAAGCTCCGCTGCGCGGCTGCGCCTGCGCAGGCGGACTAATTATTCGCCGAAGGGAAGTGATTATTGGTGAATATTTACGGAGACGAAGTCGAAGTGAATAATCACCACAATCACTGAGCCTGAGGCGAATAATTGTTTTAGTATAATTTCTTTATTAAAACGTGTATAAAATGCTCTTCTTTTGTGAATACCAAGTTTCGCAGACAGCCGAAGTGAAGACTAAAGTTTATTTGTAATTTTAAAATAGTGAATTAAATTGATTTTTAATTTCAGACGATCTGTTACGTTAAGTTAAGATGGTTTAACATCAAAGCTTGTTTATAAAACACAAAACAATAGACACTCCAAAAATTGTAAACATTTTTATTCTTAACGTTTCGACTATAAGTTTTCAAGATATGGGCAAGGAAAAGCTTTCTAAGGTTGTCTGAACAGTGAACAACTTTCAGAAGGAAAAACTGAAAAACTTTTATTGTTTTGAAGAGGCGAAGTTTGTCACAGTTTTCGAAAAAATACAAAAGCTCAAGGTCATTTTTTAGGGTAAATGCTTGTAGTTCTACGTGATTTAATCAGGTGTATGGGTTTTTCAGTATAATATAGCATGTCAGCGATTATTCTGGTGACATTTAGAAGTGTTTTCGATGGGTTTTTCTGGCTGAAATCTGTTTTTTATTTCTTGTACTTTTTTGCAATCGTGTGACAAAACAGCTAGAATCACTGAAGTTTTTACTGATTTAGCTATGTTAATCTTGTTTATTTCCCTGTTTCCTATTTTTCTAAAAACTTTTTATTACATCTTTCCTTTCTAAGCCGTCAAAATTATCACTTGACAAAAAATGCTATGGTAGTACTGAACCGGTTAACATTGCTTGCAATTTTGTTGTTTTGTTATGGCGGCGAAAGTGTTTGTGAAAAACCAGTACGTCCAAAAACTACCAAAATACTAAGTAGAAACCTTCTCGTTACACAAAAAATTTACTTAGGACTAGCAAACAATATATAGACAACGAAATAGAGTGCTTTTTGGGATGCCTACTTTGGTATTTTTGTTTAAAAGCATAAAACTTTGACGTTCTGAAGACGACGTGAAAACTACTCGATTGACGTCCTCTCTACGACATGGACGACGTCCTAGACTAAACCGGATGTGGAATTTCGCGGGTCCACGCCATTTAATTTCCATCACGTCTTAGACGTAACGCCATGTTAGCAAAATAACTCTATTAATACCGGATTAGGACGACGGATATGAAAAGCTTCTTTAAATAACAATAATGACCAAAAATTATTTTAAGTCTACTAGGCTTGTAGGATAATTACAATCTAGTAAATTAGCTGGGTAATTTAACAAGGTACGAATATACTGAAATTCGGCTTCACAATTATGCACATGACTGAAAATTTCAGTCTGAATTATCACACTTAGCATGTTCCTTAGTTCGCGTGTAGAGACATCTGTCCGTTTTGCCAATATAGGATGAACAACAGCCAGGACATGAAAAATGGTACACGAGAGAATTCTTGTAAGGCTTCGGGATATGGTCTTTCGGTGATGTAAAAGAACCAACATTCACAGTTTGCCAGTGGGTGACAAAATTGACAGGTTTATTTATTTGTCTGGAGATCTTACAGTTCGCGTGAGACTATAACCTTTCTTTCTAATGAAGGGCAATTTAATCCAAATTGCTGGTATGTTTTCACTTTGTTCGGTTCTTCCGGGCTCATTGGGTTTAGCGGTGAATATTTTGATTGTCTTGACCAGCGTGGAAAGCCGTTTCAGGATGTTAAATCTTTAATCTTCTGGATCCCGTTGTTCAACAGATTGTGGGTGCTGCAGAAATTTTGGGCACGTTGAACGAAGGCACGAACGGCCATGGTATTTTCCGACTTCCGAGACCTTGGAGTAAAGCTGGAATAGTGAGAATATTGTCCGGTGTGGATTGATTTCCAATATATAGTGGCCCCCAGTGAGTTGATTTTGATATCCAAGAAATGAACATCGTTGCTATCTACGAATTCTTTGCAAGTGAATTGAATTTGAGATGAAATGAATTGAACTTGTCGAGAATTGATAGGATAAGTACGGCATTTGAATAAGTGCCGCTCTAATGTCGCTCCAACGTCGAGCTTAATACAATTAAGTTCGGCGCATGGGAAGTACGCCGTCTGAAACGGCCTTACTCAGTTTCTGATGTTATCGAAATTTTATATTCATGCACGCCGACTGTTTGGCAGAGCATTATAGGTGCTTATAGTATTCCAAAGGTCATAGGTTTGACTTCCACCGTTGCCAGTCATGTATTTCGGCTTGCCTAGTGTGGAAATAGACTCAGAGCAATGCCACAAACTGAATATCAAAATGTGTCATTTGTTTTCATCGACAACGGGCATCGGAAATTACTTCCAGATTATTCTTCTCGAGTTGCGAGGCAGGTCAGCATCCCAATTATCTAAAGAAAGTGACGAAGGCAGCCCGAGAATTTTATCATGCTATGCCAATTTCAAAACAATAATTTATATTATTATTGACTTCTGGATATTCTTCAGAAATTAATTGTTTTTATATTATGGTCGATCAATGTAGAAATATTTTCTTAGCATGACTAAATTTGTCGTGCTGGCTTCGTCATCATTAATAATAATATCATTTTAAAATTCTTTATCTTTTTTTAGAAATTGTCTTTGCCCATAGGTCTTGCCCATGCAAAGGTCCCCTTTTTATCATAACTAATTTCCATTTTAGATTGTTTACTGAAAATGAATTACACGCTCCTGCTTATTACCATCTTGCTCTTAACTTCAATCCAAAGAGCTGGATCTGGCCCCGTTGGCTGTTTAGCTTGTATGGAGGTAACAACTTCATCATGTGGAGCAGCAGTCGTTGCAGGTAAGCTCATATCATTGGCGTAACTATAGTGCTGTATTTGGCTCCACTAAGTACTAAGTCAGCCGACGGGTACACAGAGTTGCCAAAAAGCCTCGGGCACGTGGATATTATACCCACTGATCTGAAAAAAGATAACCTGGCAGAGTTTCTATACCAGCAAAAATCGTGGCCACTTTTGATGTCGAACACCTGATTCTAGGGATCACCTATATGGCCCCAAATGACGAATCCATGCAAATCGGTAAATATTGACAAAATATTCACTGCTTTACATGTTTACTACTTAAACTTGAATGTTAACTAACCTAAAACAGTGCAAATTGCTCAGATACAGGCATACAGCTTCGAATACACTCTTCTTGTTCAGACGCCAAAACGGTGGTGCCAAGAATCGAGTGTTCGCCATCAAAAGTGGCCATGATTCTTGTAGGTAGAGAAACTCTATCCAGGCTTTCTATTTTCTGATCAATAGTATTACCCGTGAGGAGAATTTGCAAAATATGCTGTCAGTAAGAAATTAAGGTTTCATGTCAACACACTATACGTAATGTATATGATCCCGCTTGGTTTGAACTTTGTTTTGAACAAATTATTAGAAATAGAACAAAATGACAAATAGGAAGGCCTTTTAGCAGCAAAAATGACCATGCATAGATAATGGATGGATAGTCCCAGAAATGGTCAAATTGGTTTAAAATGTTCGCAAGACGTAAATATAGTTACTTAATATGGCTGCATGAGTTCAAATCGTCTACTATCAGATCAGTGGTTCCAAAGAGGATAACTAAGTGAAAGGTGCTATTTCTTTTCAGCTTCACACTGTGCAACTTTAGCATGGTTTCCTCCAGCATGGTGTAGCTGTGTTCTTGCTGCCATTGGAGGAGTCTGCGGTGTAGCTATGATTGGCTGTTCAGTGGTTTGTCTCGCTCCAACGCTATAACGACCAGTATGGCCATACTTAAAACATACGTTCAAACTGCAGTATAATATTGTTTAATGTTGTTTAATGTCTTCTTTAATGTCTTCTTTAATAACATCAGCATATAATAATTATAATTATATTAGCATTATAACTACTTAAGCGTTATTACTTTCAAAAAATATACGTTACATATCGATTGTTACACGAGCTCTCTTGTGATTGCTTATTAAGCTAATGAATGGGCCTACAGAGTCGATAATGTCAATTGTATGTCTCATGTCTATAATGTTCATGTGTGGTTAAACTTACCTTGAATTTGAAAGACTGGTCACGTGACGCCAAAAAATCTTGTGTGTATCGAATTGCAGCCCTTGTATATGTTACTTTGGGAGGAGTGCTAGAAGAGCGTATTTTTACAGTTTAAAGCTGTGATTTTTCTTGCTGATGCAATTTTATTTGGAATAAGAATTGCTAGACCTTTACCAATTTCGCACGGCTATTTTGCTTTACTACTTGCTTCGTGTCTTGTGCGTTGTTTGTGCTGATTGTTGCTTCGTATACAATGTCCTTACTTATGCACTTGTTTTGTAATGGGCTTGCTTGCTTGTTCCTACAGTTGCAGTTGCCTGCACTAATGCCTTGTGGTTGGCTTTTCCTAATTATGCGTGTTGCATATATATATATATATATATATATATATATATATATATATATATATATATATATATATATATAAATATATATATATATATATATATATATATATATATATATATATATATATATATATATATATATATATATATATATATTAATGAATATAAAAAATATATCCACTGTTTCCAAGTCATACAAGTAGAGTGCTCAATACCGAAGTAGAGCGAAATAAAATCTACGAAGTAACTCAAAGTTGTTTTATCTATTTATCTATATATATATATATATATATATAATGTGCTAGTTTTTGGTTAGCGGGGTCTACCACCTGAAGATTCCCTTTGGATGAAACAGACTGTAGTGGTAAGTTTTTGAGGTATTTTGCACAATTATATATATATATATATATATATATATATATATATATATATATATATATATATATATATATATATATATATATATATATATATATGTAAAAAAATCAAAGAGTCAACCAGTTGTGACCAGACCTTTTATTACTGTCAGTTTCGTGCCACACAAGTAGTGCGGTACTCTTCAGATAAAATTGCCTAATGACTAAGTTTAATATATACAAGGGATTACATACAAATGTCTAAGCTAACTCAGGGCTCCTTTTTACCAGTTTGAATTTTAACCGTTTATCTGAAACATTATACTATATATGTTAAAAGGTTAATTGATTGTTAAATCATGTTTCACGGCATGCGTTAGGCGAGTTATTATTACATTAGTGGTTAGTTTAAGTACGTGTTGAAATATATATATATCATGTCACGAAATTCCTGAGTAAATATTTGTTAGCATGTCTGCAGGATGATACCAGCTCATTTCTTTTGTTCAAAGTAGCCAGAGATGGATGGCAAAAGATGAAATACTTTTCCCAAAGGCATAAGTTACATCTGTTGGAAGTGTTGTTGCAGGGGCTTGCTTGCTTGATAATTTCCCATTTGATTTTATAGTCAATATGTTTATCTTTAAGTTGCCAGACATGTTTACTAAGTTCAGTAGCGTGTTTCTTTTTTACGTTGGGGAATGACGTTTTATGGTTGGCGAATCTTGTTTTGAACATAGCCAGAAATGCGAGACAGTCACATTATTATTCATTTATTCCAAAGGCGCTTTGTGTATAGATTATAGATCAATATGGTGCCATGATTTTACTATAATTTGTATTACAAAGAAATTAGAAGACAGTTAAAATCTTGGCGTATACAAGCTTCATTTCCGATTTCCCAACATCTTATCGTGCAGAAAAATTAGTTTTACATCACCTAATATTTTTACTTATCAATATTAGTAAGTTTTAATTGGTGCCAAACGTAATTTTATCACAACTGCAAATACAGTAGACTTTTATGTGGCAAAAGCATGTGGAATATAATTGCGTTTGGCACCAATTAAAACTTACTATACTTGATAAGTAAAAATATTAGGTGATGTAAAACTAATTTTTCTGCACGATAAGATGCTGGGAAATCGGAAATGATGGTTGTATACGCCAAGATTTTAACTTCTAATTTCTCTGTAATACAAATTATAGTAAAATCATGGCACCATATTGATCTATAATCTATACACAAATCGCCTTTGGAATAAATGAATAATAATGTGACTGTCTCGCTTTTCTGGCTATGATGTGTTGGATGTAAGGCCAATGTATGTTTGATCGGGCTTGTTGTCATTGGTGGTTACGGTTGCTTGGTATACGATTGATTTTGCGAGGCACTTGCCGGGCAAAGGGCATTTGTTGGGTGATTTGCAGTTGCATCCATTGTTTTGAGTTTTCTTTTGAGGGTCGTCCATTCTTAAGATAGATTTATTGTGTCCATCAATAGTTTGTTTGACATTGGGCATGCAGGAATAGCTTACTTTCACGGTGTTTCTATTAAAAATTTTATGTAGGACGTGACTTTCCGGGAATTCATCGTCAAGTATATTGAGGAAGGTACGGCCGATGTTTGTGACGACGTTTTTACTGTACGGAGGGTTGTACCAGGTGACGTTTCTTAGTCGTTTCTTATTTGGGGCAGTGCTAGATACATTAGTTGAGGTTGGAGGTTTATATTTCAGCTCGTGATTGTATCCACTATGCTTAAGAGCTTTTTGATATACGGAAGCTACACGGTTGAATACATCTTCGTCAGATGAAATACCAGAGAGGCGTTTGTTGACGGATTCAGGAAGGTTCCTAATAATTACGGGTGGATGGTTGGATTTGCTGTGAATATAGAGTGGTGTGTTATTGGGTTTGGCATAAGGCATATGTTTACCATTGGACAAATTGAGAGTTACATCGAGAAAGTCAACGCATTTCTTGTTTGCCTCGATAGTGATTTTCAGGCCATGTTTTCTGAATATCGCACATAAATCTTTCTTTATCAATTCAACCTCGCATGGGGATTTGTTGCTGATGCCAAGACCGTCATCTCTATATAGGCCGAAATTATTGCCGTGTTTTGTGGTGATCTGGAGTAGAAGAAAGCAACCGACGAGTTCACAGGTTTCTGCTCCGTCGTAGCTACCCATTGTGATGTCGAAGAAGTTAGATGAGGATTTCTTGCACCATTGTTCTCCTGAGCTAAATAAGCACGATTTCTTTGCGTGAGTAATGATGTGTCTCTCATCGTCTGTAATGTTCGTATAGTTGGCTGCGAAATCTAATGCGTCGTTCAAGAGATCAAGGGAAATGGATGGGTAAAAATCAACCACGTCAAAGGCAATAAAGGAGTACTGGTTTTTATTTTCGACATTGTTGAACCATTCTAAAACAGCAGTTGTAAAAGAACATCAAAAAGAACATCACCAAAGAACATTCAAAAGCTAGAACATCACCAAAAACATGCAACATCACGAAGAACATGCAAAAGAACATCACCAAAACCTACAAGAAAGTAAGCCATACAGCGACATCTTCCATTGAGCATGAGACATAATCCATCGTACAGAAATTAAACCTTGATGACAGAGTCAGAACTACTGCTGAGAAAGATGCCTTTATTACGTTAAAGGACCACAAACCAAATTTTGACAACAACCCAACCTGCCGACTTATTAATCCTACAAAATCCGAAATTGGTAAAATAAGTAAGCAAATACTCGACAGAATCAATAAGGAAATCATCACTGCCCTCAAAATTAACCAATGGAAGAATACAACTGCTGTTTTAGAATGGTTCAACAATGTCGAAAATAAAAACCAGTACTCCTTTATTGCCTTTGACGTGGTTGATATTTACCCATCCATTTCCCTTGATCTTTTGAGCGACGCATTAGATTTCGCAGCCAACTATACGAACATTACAGACGATGAGAGACACATCATTACTCACGCAAAGAAATCATGCTTATTTAGCTCAGGAGAACAATGGTGCAAGAAATCCTCATCTAACTTCTTCGACATCACAATGGGTAGCTACGACGGAGCAGAAACATGTGAACTCATCGGTTGCTTTCTTCTACTCCAGATCACCACAAAACACGGCAATAATTTCGGCCTATATAGAGATGACGGTCTTGGCATCAGCAACAAATCCCCACGCGAGGTTGAATTGATAAAGAAAGATTTATGTGCGATATTCAGAAAACATGGCCTGAAAATCACTATCGAGGCAAACAAGAAATGCGTTGACTTTCTCGATGTAACTCTCAATTTGTCCAATGGTAAACATATGCCTTATGCCAAACCCAATAACACGCCACTCTATATTCACAGCAAATCCAACCATCCACCCGTAATTATTAGGAACCTTCCTGAATCCGTCAACAAACGCCTCTCTGATATTTCATCTGACGAAGATGTATTCAACCGTGTAGCTTCCGTATATCAAAAAGCTCTTAAGCATAGTGGATACAACCACGAGCTGAAATATAAACCTCCAACCTCAACTAATGTATCTAGCACTGCCCAAAATAAGAAACGACTAAGAAACGTCACCTGGTACAACCCTCCGTACAGTAAAAACGTCGTCACAAACATCGGCCGTACCTTCCTCAATATACTTGACGATGAATTCCCGGAAAGTCACGTCCTACATAAAGTTTTTAATAGAAACACCGTGAAAGTAAGCTATTCCTGCATGCCCAGTGTCAAACAATTGAAACAAACTATTGATGGACAAAATAAATCTATCCTAAGAATGGACGACCCTCAAAAGAAAACTCAAAACAATGGATGCGACTGCAAATCACCCAACAAATGCCCTTTGCCCGGCAAGTGCCTCGCAAAATCAATCGTATACCAAGCAACCGTAACCACCAATGACAACAAGCCCGATCAAACATGCATTGGCCTTACATCCAACACATTCAAAACAAGATTCGCCAACCATAAAACGTCATTCCCCAACGTAAAAAAGAAACACGCTATTGAACTTAGTAAGCATGTCTGGCAATTTAAAGATAAACATATTGACCATAAAATCAAATGGGAAATTATCAAGCAAGCAAGCCCCTGCAACAACACTTCCAACAGATGTAACTTATGCCTTTGGGAAAAGTATTTCATCATTTGCCATCCATCTCTGGCTACTTTGAACAAAAGAAACGAACTGGTATCATCCTGCAGACATGCTAACAAATATTTGCTCAGGAATTTCGTGACATGATTTATATATATTTCAGCACGTACTTAAACTAACCACTAATGTAATAACAACTCGCCTAACGCATGCCGTAAAACATGATTTAACAATCAATTAACCTTTTAACATATATAGTATAATGTTTCAGATAAACGGTTAAAATTCAAATTGGCAAATATGTAGGAGCCCTGAGTTAGCTTAGACATTTGTATGTAATCCCTTGTATATATTAAACTTAGTCATTACTCATTAGGCAATTTTATCTGAAGAGTACCGCACTATTTGTGCGAAGCCCCGGAAATGGTGGAAACAAATAAAGAGTCTTATAGGTCAGGACATTGAGCAAGAATGGTATTATCAATTCCTTGGAGGCAATGGTGATGTGAAAGTGATTGCGGATAAAGTTAATGACTTTTTCTTGAGCATAACTGAGGATCTTCCACCGTTATTGCCCCCTTACTCAACTCAGTACGTCCCAAACGAGTTCTTTGTTTCTGAAGCAGATGTTTATCAATCATTGTCAAATCTAAAAATATCCAAATATATCGGACCAGACGAGGTCCCAAACAGAGTGTTAAAAGAATTTGCTCCTGAACTGTCCTCGGCTATACAGGATATTTACAATCAGTCAATGAATGATTTGCAGGTTGCCAGACCCCCGTATTTTTGTGCGTTTTGCGCAGTGAATTATGGGATCGCCAGGGGACAAACAAGAAATGCTTTAATGGCGCAATAATGGGAAAAAGAGCTCATTGCGCTGTTTTTGGATGTAACAACGACAGAAGATACCCCGGAAAACCATTTGGTTGTTCCATACTATAAAGACAAAGAGCTGAAAGAAAACATATGGACAAGCATTTCTACCGAGCTAGATATTGATGGTGAGTGCACTGAAGCGTAAGGCTTCTAAGTAGTATTTTTTTGTTTGTTAGAAATTGAACTTTACACAAAATCAACTTCTTTTTCAACGGTGAACTTTCTTAAAAAACGGTGGAAGAATCTTCGTGATACGTATGCTAAGATTAAAAGAGGTGATAAAGGAAGAAATGGTGAAGGAGCAAGTAAAAAAAGAGTGGAAATACAAAAAATGTTTTGGAGCCATACACCGAAATAACAAGGTAAATCTGATTGTAGAATTTTGTTATTTTGGTACTTGTTCCATCAAGTGCAGACCCCATTTATTCCCCCAGTTATTCTTAAATATCCAAAACCGGCAGCATACTATTTTATTTACTAACTAATATAATTGGTAGGACTTCTTCAAAAATGATTGAATCAAGCCCAGAACACAAAGTTTTGTCTGCAGATGATTCAGCCGTTTTTTGCCCACACGAAGATGAAATGAGTTCTGCTTCATGTCCTAGTTTAGACGTAGAAGAAAATGCCCCCACCACTGCATCTACATAACGTCCACCAAACCCTGGTGTCAACCCTAAATTAGCAGGCAAGAGACGAAAACCACGTGATGAAGTTTCAGAACAAATCATAAAATATTTGGATGCAAACAATAAAAAGCCTGAAAAATCTGAAGAGGAAATCTTTGCTTTGAGCATTGTTCCTCCTACCTTAAAACGCATGACAGACCAACAGAAGGGACTATAGCCAAACTGCGCATACAGCAAGTGCTGTATGATATTGAATTTGACAAGTAAAGAGTAACAAAACTGTAGAAATTATGTACTGACTATTAATGATCTCTCTTCCAAGAACATGTTGCTTGGTTTTCGTTTTCCCTTTATAGTAAAAGATTGCAACAAACCTTTTTGAATATAAAGCCCTTAAAAATACAATATGTTCCATTACCATTGATCAAAACAGATTATTTACTTACAAGTAATTTACAGTTTAAATTAGTGCTGAAATATAGTTAGTTACAATTATAAGTGTTAGACACTAAAATAGGCCACTGTCAGACACTACGATTTAATTCTCTTGACTGTAGTGTATTGCCATGAGACCTCTCCATCGCCCATGCAGAAATCCAGCTTAAACATATCCCTAACAACATGTGCATAAGATGATGCTCTACAGCCCATATTTGTAACATTTTGCAAGGCTTGGTATTCTTGAAGGCCATCCCTTTAATCTTGAACATCAGCTGGTGTGCTATTTCCAGTAGACTTCTGTAGGTATAGTTATGGAGCACACAACTTGCCTGGACAACCCTTTCACATTGCTCTGGTGTAAATTAATAAGCCTCTGAAAGATACGCTATCGTTGCGCCAGTAATCCGAATGCATTCTCTGAGATTCGGCGTGCTCTGGAAAGCCGGTAATTGAATATACGCTTATCAATTGAAAGGTCTTTTCCAGGGTAGGGACGCAAAAGATAGGTTTTTAGAGGAAATGCCTCATCTCCAACAATTAATATGGCATAGGACCTAATAAGAAGGAATAATATTATTTAGTAGTTAGATAATTGGAGTCAAATAATACACACAATTTTAGACCTGATAAGGATCGGTTCAAAAAATGCAAAACTTGGTCCTCTAGCAAGAATCAGACCTATGGCCCTATGATTATGGTCAACTGAGTGGAGTGCAGAAAAAATCTTGATTTTACCTTACCTAGTAAGGATGCCCCAGGCAGATCAATAAGAGCAGGAAGATTAAGTTGGTTCCCTGCTAGCCTTTGACCATAGTGAATTTGAAAAAAATCCCTCCTTCGCTATTAGACCCAAAACTCCCAATATCCACAACTGTGAAACAGTAGATGGCATCAACTAAAGCCATCAAAACTATAGAAAATGTTCCTTTGTAGTTGAAGTACCAGAATTGGGTGGAGCTTGGAAAGCAATGTGCTTCCCATCTATAGCCCCTACACAATTTGGAAGATTCCATTTATTCTTGAAGCTTTCAGCCATTGCTTGGCATTCACTCTCTTTGGGAATTTTCATGTAGGGATTACCAGACATGTCCAAATTGCTTGACATGCTTCTGCAACAATACTTCCAACAGTGTATGCACCAACACGATAACTAAATCTAACGGTTTTATATGAATCACCTGTTGCCAAAAATCTGGAAAATTTTAAAGAACGAAGAAAATGAAAACAAAGCGTATTTATATCAAACTAATATTCAATGATATGAAATCAATCAAATAAATTAAGCAAGTATAAAACAACACCTTCATACTTCACTAAAAATGAAAGCTGTTATTTACATTTATAGATTAGTTTATCTGGACTAGTCTACTTGAAGGCAGAAGGACCTCTATGAAAAGCATATAAATACCCTTACCCAAGTAACAATACCCTGAAGGGCAAATATCATATAGCCTTGATAACTTTTTTGCAATGACAGCCAAATCTTAGCTTCAGTTTCTTCTATCACGCTGTTTATTATGATGAAATTTTTTCATATAAAATCTCCGCGAGACCAGAATGGGACATTTTAATATTTTGCCATTCTTAGCATCGCACAAGAAAAACAACAACCACAACCTACTACACGTAACTTAGTAGTTTTTACCTTAAGCAAATGGCCAATCTCTGTTGCGGACTTATAGGGTTTCTATAGTTTGTGGTTTGTTTTCGAATATGAGGTCAAACGATAGCCAATAAGTTTTCAAATGTTTTGGGACTCGGGTGTCATTCTGAAATACAGAAAAAGCGCTGGTCGTCTAGGCGAAGTTCTTTTACGAGACGATGAATTTCCCCAAGTTGTTGCCTTCGTCTCAATATTGGATGAATTCAAACAGTCCGTCTTTGTCGCAGACGCCGGTGGAGCAGTAAAAGTAAGAACAATTCATCTTCACAGTTTTGAGTATCCGCCATTTTTCTTTCTCCCAATTTTGTCGCGAAAAATTACCGCGCTTGGTTTGTACGTCTATTCTACTGCGAATTTCGTGTAAACGCGCCGCGTCCGATTTGTGTGGGAACTTGGCTAGAGCGGAAAATAACAACTTGTTTGTTTGCAATCGAACATTGCGTTTGACCTTCCGTTTCGAAATCAACATACAGGGTGAGTAAAGAACGCTGATACTATTGAAATTCAAACTAGCATCATTGCATTTCTTGCAATTTGACAGACGTTAATAATAAACAAAATCTAATTCTCCTGGGGCCGGTTGTCCCCGAGCTAACGGCGCAAAGCGCCGTTCCGGGCGTTAGCCCCGGGCGAGGGTACTAATTCCGCCCGGCTATTTACACCCGAGAAAAGGAAAGCATCAGCGAAGTCTAAAGTTCCAGGCGTATGCCGCCATGGCTGACCACCGAACAGTGAACTCAATATTACTGGAAGGCTACCTTCAGTTAAGCCGGTAATACAGGATTTGACGCCAAATTTTGCGTGAAATGACCACCAGACACGCGTGTCAATAGATATTCATAGAAATAATAGAAATAATAGATCTATTATTTCTATGGGGTCATTTCCCGCGAGTTTAGCTTCGCGACAGTCCCGCGTGCTAATTACAAGGAGTGATACAAACTGGTATTTTTTCACTATTAAAAGTTCTTTTTTGGCCCAAAAGCAAGTCATATTCTGCGTTAATACCGAAATGATAAAGAGAAATCAAGTCTCTTAAGATGATAAGTTGTAATTTGGAAACGGAAGCTCGAAAAGACCTCAGGTCAGTTCAAAATATTGTGATTATTTCAACTAAGTTTTTGTACTTCTGATATTTGAATATTTGATTTTTAGAACTTCTGGAAAAGAATTTTTGCCGCAGTTGCTTGATCTTAAATCAATAAAGTTTCTGGATAACCGAGCCATGGATGTGCGAAACGAGTAAAAAGTTTTCGAAAACTCGCATTGAAAAGTCGTGTAATAGATAAATTATATTTTGTATTATTACATATGAATAGCCAACTGTGCTTGTGTTGGTTTTCATTTTACTTTGTCTCAAAGCTCTTAAAATGCGTATAAGCTACACTAATTGGAGGAAAACTTAAAGAGACAATAATCTTAAAATATGCGGACAAAAAACAAGAAAAACAATCCGAACTGCAAAGCCGTGACGATCGCCACTCCTGGCTGTACGCTTTCGCGTAAAAATTGCTTTTTATTTAAAAAAATTTGATCAAGAAGGTTTAGTGTAAAAAATAGTCATTTGACCACTGTTTTGATTAAGTTTTGTTAAAACTTTAGAAGTGTTTCAGCCCATTTTTACACTTATCGGCCCGATTTTGTATACATTCCTTAGATGGCCGCGCATGTTTTTTTTCTGGTGGGAGCCTGGTGATGTTTGGCTTGAAATTTCCCGCCTCAGATAGCCTTTCAGTTATATTCATTTCAATGCCAACGAACGGTGGTCGTTTCTGATCTCAAGAATATGGCGGACTATCAGGAGTAGCGAACACTTAAGGCATCCAGAAAGGCGAGAACTGAGACGAGAACGACTGCCACAAGACTCTTGAAGAGAGATTAATTCTGGGAAAATACAGAGAACTAAGAGAAGCGCCAGGAATTGACCATGGCGGGAAACACAAGGCAAGTTTGTTGATAATGCGCATTTATACTTGTGTTTTAATGCTTTATAAAGGCCGGCGTAGCCGTACTCCTCCAGTTTATTCACTCTTTAAATTCCAGAGTAAGTTTATGTTTTGTACTGAATGCAAGATTATCTTCTTATTACTGTATTTCAAAATATTGACGAACTTCACATGTAAAAGAGTACGAGCGAAGATAAAAAATTGGCTTGAAACGGTTTTTTTTTCAAACTCAAAGTTTATGTAAATAAAAATTTAGTTTCATGAATATTTCAAAACGTTTTATGTATAATTAATAGTTCATATTTTATGAACTATTAATTATACATATGAACTATTAACTCTTACATTAGGCACAATAACATACCGATGACAAATGTTGTGACAGTTAAAAAAATTGTCATTAAAACAAGGATTAAAAACTGATATTTTGTCCTTTTGAAAAAATATAGAGAAAAAATAAAAATTGCCGCGTTGCTATGACAACTACATGTACAAATACTTCATGTAATTCCGAAAATATTGTTGCATGCTTGGTAGTGGCGAGGGGTTGCTGCATGCATGATTTCTAGTATAAATAGTGGTGATTGCACTGAGCGGAGTGCAATTTGGTCTGAAATCAAACGCGTGATTACAAAATCACACGACCGCGAAGCGGGAGTGCGATTTGCAATCACAAGTTTGATTTCAGACCAAAATTGTACGACACGAAGTGCAATTTCCACTTTATTACATTCATTTTTAAATCTAAAACAAGACACACCTCCCGCCTTCCTTCCGGTTCTTCTTCGGCGCGGTAGCATAGCAACAAGCGAACAAAATCAAAGGACATATTTGTTTAAAGTGTACAGGTATTTAACAAATGGAGAAGATAATGGACTTGTTTGTGCATAAAATCTTGGCCAAAGGAATAGAAAGGTTAGTTTAAACATTCTATTAGCTTTATTCGTGATTTAACAGGATTCAACAACGGATTTTTGAGCTAAAACATATTAAATTTATCTGGACTTACTTGTCACTGCCATATTGCATTTCGAGCTTGTACTAGTTATTCAATGTTATTCACAAAGGTTATATTTCTGTAATGTGTAGAATCGTTTGATTTGTTTAGCAACTTAGCTAGTGTTTTATCTTTTTTTCAGTGCTTGTGCACTAGCCTTTGTCTGCCTGAGAAATGTCAGAGTACATAGCGGTATAGGTGATATGAAATTTGTTTATTTTGCTCTTTTGTCACCATGATCAGATGTTTTTAAAATTTATTTGGTAAATTGAATGCATGCAGTTTGATTTGTTTTGTTGGCTAGACTCAGCAGCCATATGCAATTGGGATTTAAAAAGATGCGATTAATGAGCAATTCTTTAATCGCACCCAAAATGATGCGATTTGGGGATTAATCGCACTATTTTTGACCAATCAGAAAGCTGGAAATACCATTGATTTCAAAATGAATGTAATAAAACTCTTAATTACATTTTTAATCACTGTTTTGTTGTTAAATAGTGATTAAGTACAAAAAAGGTTGTTCTGATTGGTAGATGTTTCCACTAATCATAGTTAACTTTAATCACTTTTTATACAACCGGCCCCTGGAAGTTAAAATGCATAATTTTAGCCTAGCAAGATTTGTCAGCAACAAGACAACAATAATAGGCACTTATAGTACGTATTCCATATAAGGTAAGTGATTGCACAATATGCAAGAGCTTATACACGACGCTGAAGAGCATATACACGACGCTGAAGAGCATATACACGACGCTGAAGAGCATATACATAACGCTCGAAAATAACAACATGGCGCATACAGAGAGAGGCTCAGCCTTCCTCGCCCTTCGGGCTCGCGCTTTAGCTAAATTTGGTGAAGTAGATACAGTCCCAGTGAGTGAGAATAACCCTTTTAAAATTGAGAAAAAATATAAGAATATAAGAAAAAAAAGTATTCAAAAAATTAAGAAGAAAAAAAAAGTATAAAAGAAAAGCACGTAACCGGGCTTGAACCCAAACAAACAGGTCTAAAGCGCACGACCTAGACCACTGAGCTAATGCGGCGAATCGAAAGTTTGCCGTTAAAAACTAAATTTATACTGCTTATGTAACCTATTATATTTGAAACGTCGTGTATATGCTCTTCAGCGTCGTGTATATGCTCTTGCATATTAAGTATATATTAGTCCATATATGGAATACGTACGGTAACTACATATCACAACAATACAGACCCATGGGAATAAACCGTAATGAAATTCGAGCCTAATTTGAATTTGAAAGGGCATCAGTTTTTTTTTACTCACCCTGTACAATAGTTATGCCTCAGTAGATATTCATTTAATCGTGACTCTTGCATGCTGTACAATAATTAGTTTTCGGGTATAGATCGCATAAATAATTACTAGTGACTTACTTTTAATAAAACTAGGTGATGATTAAAATATATATTGAGCACCCGCCGCGAAACACTTGCTTAATAAAGAAGGCAGATGTACGAAATTTAGTGCACTGTAATGATCGACTACAAGGGTAACAGGGAGTAACAACGAGGTACAAGGCAAATATAATTTTAAGAAAAAATTATTATCATGGCTGACGACAATTTGCAATACACTGATTATATAAGTTGTGGACTAACGAGGGTATACATTCCAACTAGCATAAAAGTGATTGCTTTACTTACTGCAGTAGCAATCACAAATATCGCCATCGCAATCTGTGGAACACTGGCTAACTGTCTGGTTATAATGTCGTACTATCGTAATCCTCGCCTGCGAACAATTCAGAGCACAATCTTTCTCCTACTTGCCATCACAGACACGAGCGTAACTGCCTTTGTACAACCGATCTTCGTGGTTTCAATCTTGAAAGAGTTGCAAGGAAAATATAATTGTCTTTTGAGTGATGCTTCTACTCTGTTAACCATGTTTTTTCTGCTACTATCAATGGAAACTATTGTCATTCTTAGCTTGCATAGCTACATAACCTTGGCTTATCCGTATCACTGGCAAAGTATCATTACCAAGTCGCGTGTCAACATAGCAATTGTATTTTCCATTTTTCTCGCCTTGCTTTTAACATTTGGTAATTACCTGCATGTATACTTCTTGTCATACGGACAGCCTTCTTTGATTATCTCGGTAATAATCATTGTAGTTTTTGTCTGGTGTTGGACGTATAAACTTATTGCTCGGCATCAAAATACAATCCAAACAACTCAAAGCCCTTCAAGAATTAAAACCGTATCACGAAAGAAAATATTACGATCAACAATAACTGCGTTAGCCGTTATTTTAAGTCTTTTGATCTGTTATCTCTTACTCATAAGTTTTTTCATCTTCCAAAACTACCTGAATGTTTCAAAAATTGGCTATAAATGGTATACTAGTGTGTGGAATATAGCAATGACATTAGCGTTTCTAAACTCTTTATTGGATCCTTGCCTTGTTTTCTGGCGAAGCACTGCCTTTAGGGAGACGGTGAGAAACTCCTTTAATTAATCAAGGAAACAAATGTGGGGCAACACATGCAATACACACATCGACAGTTCCAAAGAAGCAAAAACAATTGAATGCTATGATGGATAAGGAATAACTTTATAGAGTAACAAAATCACATATGAGGCAAACTGACGAGCAAACGCCCATGAGGCATTGTTGATACAAAAAGAGGAATATTCCGTAAGACATTTTTTCTACCTTGCAAACAAAAATTTATTCTCAATTTTTGAGATAAAGGATGTTAGTTTTACTTTTTGAAAGGTGGAGTGTGTTAATAGTCAGAGGATGTACACTTAGCTGAATCTCGCTTTTTATCAACATTTCACGAAAGTGAATCACCTGCATGAAATTAAAGTAATTTAGCAATATATTGTTTACTTTATTACCGTAGCTTGTCATGAAGTGGCATTTAATAAGGGCTCCATAAGTCATACGTAAGATGGAGTTAAGCATACTAAATTTTAAACAGAAATAGCGAACCAGCTAGCATCAGCATGGGTGTTGAGTATTACCTATGTAAAGAGAGGCTGCAGTACGTGTTCATATATTTGTATTGGATTTTGGACTGCACAAAGATGTTGATATCACAAAGTTTCTCGCTTTCTACAGAAATTTGCAGACTCATAATCAGAATCTCGTTTAATTAACTCGTCCTTGTATCATTTGTTGAAAATTTTAAAAATACCTTCTAGTGTTGTTAATTTTTATTTTAATTGTGAGTAAAGCACGTTTTTAGACTTCAGCCATATCCACTGAACTCTATATAATTATACCTAGAACGATAACTTGGCCGCCATCTTTGAAGCTGGCAAGTCGCGTATCTTGAAATAAAAAGATTTCTTTGTAAGACAACTTCAATTGACCACTTCAATTTAAATGCATATATGCTTATAACGCTCATGAGCCTATAATTACGGAACAGAAAATTGACTCTATTTATTTCACTCCACATAAATCACCAGTCACACTTCACGTAGTTTAGTGCTCGTTTCAGTGCCCTAAACCGTACAAGTGTATTGTTATTTTCATCCACCACACTAATGTTGCAGCATTTTCACAATTTTTTATTGGACGAATTTGTGCAGGTAGTCGTTTCTTGTTGCTAACTGCAGGCATTAGAATCTATTTCAAAGGGTATTTTGTTGAAAAATATGAGGGGAACAAGCAGGGTAGGGTAGTGCACTACACTTGTTTGCTCAACAGGAAAAGGTGACAGGTTTTGAAGAGATTAAACATTCTGGTTAATTTCTATTCTGGGCTATAATAGACTAATATAATTTCTCACAATACCACCCAAAAGCATTCGATGGACGTATTTCATTATGTGGCATGCTCACTGTGTTTCAATATGAGGTGTGCATGTACATTCTTTGTTTAAACATTAATTACTGACGTTACTCTTAACTTTAGGCTTAACAGTAAATAAACGTCAACAGAGTAACTGCATGTGGTGACACTTACATGACATGAAAATTGTTCTTATCTGGATTAAAGATGTTAATAAGAGTATGTTTATTATAATTACATAGGATACAGTCACATCATTCTCTTTTAATAATTAAAATGAAAATCATTAAATTTTAGTGGAACATATTGCAAATTGTTGAATATCAGTCGTCATTGGTATGCAAATGATGAAAGCATGCTATATAGCACATGGGAATATAATATGCTAATTCCTGGCATGGAGACCCATGGGTCATTGAGCCAAGAATTAGCTCGACTCGTAAGTATTTACAGTAAAGTATCACATGTTCGAAATTGAATGTTTGAACTCCCTAATGATCCCAGTAATGCGTGAAACGTTAACCGGAGCCTTGTTTTTATATGTCTTTAGCAGTCGTCAAGCGCGATAATCGGTGATCATTTAATTACGATTCACAACGCGACTTGAGAGACGACGCAATGTAAATTTTAGCTTTAAAACAAGCACTGAGTATTTTCATACAATAATATTTCAATGCTACTTCAAATAATCTTAAGCACTGCAACGTTCGATCCTTACGAGTGCGATTGTTGCAGAATTGTGGAATTTAAATAAACCTAACGGCTCTGAAAATCACAATTGGCTCCCACGTTGCTCTAAGGACGCGATAATCCTTAGTTTAACATCGTTTTGAGAACGACAATGCCGTTGAGAGTTCCTCTGGCACCACAAACCACTCACAGTTCGAACAAATTTGCTTGTTTTGAAACTGCGTCGTCGACTAGCTGCCTCGTCGCAGATCGTAAACTCTCGATCTATTTTGCTCATCTGAAATCATATTCGACGTCGTACAGGGCGTCCCAAAAAAGCTATTACTAGAACCCAACAATTGATTTCACCTATTGTCAAAATTTAAATGGCCTACCACTATATTAGTGCTCCGGAAAATCCCTGAAAACGGGTACTGTAGAAATCACCTGTTATCGTTGTTAGAATTTGAATGGCCTAGCTCTAACAGGTCTAAGCTAAACTGGTTGTCTTCGCCAGGAAAATAACGCGCATCCAGTAAACAGATTTTTAAACAGAGTAGTGCTAAGCCATCAATAAATTAAAAAAACAATGGCTGCTCGCTTCCTAGTTATAATAACTATGTAAAAAAATAAAACAACCCGGGTCACGCAAAATATCGTAGTCATTCGGTGGCTCGCAGATTATTTGCCGATGCCGGAGGCACCAACAAATCACGATATTCTGCTCAAGAATATCGTGATTTGTTGGTGCCTCCGGCATCGAAAGCTAGAAAAAATCCCGCTTGGACAATTTGAACTAAGTTGCAAATGCGTGATAGCAAACATATATAGTCTAGTGGCGAATGCAAAATGTCTCAAGTCAACGAGCTTTGGGTTAATTCCTGCCCTTGTCACATACCCAATAGGTTTTTATCAGGTTTAAGAAGTATTATAAATATATATAGGCTAGATTAAATCAAAGTTACTATAACCCATTCAAAAGCTGTTATTTTATTATACTCTGTCGAGCAAGATATTGAAGTTGCTTTTGAGTGTAATTTTGCGTCAAATTTATATACAAATTCATTTTTTAATAAATCCAACTAAGTCGTTTACAATAGTTGACCTGCATCTAAGGACATATGCAGACTTATATTCATTTATGCAATGTCTTTCGTCAAAATCCAAGATCTGATTGGTTTTGTTAGTGAATGTATGCTAATTTCGACCTTAAAGCCACTACGTATCGGCGAAAATTAGTTGCTCAGCATATTGAATTGCCTGGCTGCTATCTACCAAGCTGAAGCATAATTGCTGTCTCCCCTCAGGGACAGAAGAACTGCTGAGATTTCTTATGTTCCCATTAACAGAGTAAAATCATTTGCATCTTGTGTCATTGAACCAATGACTTATGAACGATTAACAAGCTTGAAACCATAAGCTAGCTAATCTACAATATAGGCTTGAGGTAGAAAACAGGCTAGATCAGTTAGCACAGACAACAAACAAACTATCGAGTGTGAACAAGAGATGGGATTAACAAATCCTAGTTGTGTTACATTAAGTTATATATTTACTGTTACTGTTTCGCACTCTCGTCTGCGGAGTGTTACTTTGTTTTCGAGGGCTCACCACGGACACACACTTGATTTTTGTACTTTACTTTAAAGGATACTTGAATAATACAAATAAAGTCAACTATAAAAATATACAAATATACATATTTTACAATTAATCCAACACTAATGAAATAAAATGTCAATCTATAAACAAAAGGACTTAAAGGACTTACAATTTTCGTGGGTCGTCCGGTTGTTAAATGTACTTAAAATGTAGTTTTTTTCTTCAGTTGTGACGACGTTCTAACGTGGCGAAAATATACATAAAAACAACAATGTCCTTCCCGCATGCGGGCAACTTCCCGTTTTTTGGGGATGAAAAGCAATTCACTTCGTCCCAGTGCGGAAATAATTTTTCTAAACTTATTGAGCAACGATAAATATCAACATGTTTTTTCTTTAATGTGAATAACTGTCCGATTGATTATTCCTTGATGTCATTTAGTTCTTCTTTCGTTGCGATAAGACAGAGTTTGTGTATTGGTCGGTCATACTCCCCGTCAGCGTTCTTTACTCGGACCTTTCTCACACATCCGTCGTTTCCTGGGTATGTGCGGACAATAATCGCCATTTTCCATTGACATCGCTTATGCTTTGGATCCAACTCTAAAACAAGATCTCCTTCTTTCACGTTTTCTCTTGTCCGAAACCATTTGTTTCTCGGTAGAAGATTTGGCGCAAAGTATTTCATCCAACAACGCCAAAATTCATTTACACGTCTTTCCGTGCTTCTGATCATATTTCTCGGGTTTACTCTCTCTTCATATTCTGGTTGTGGTGGCGTACTGTGCTGACCCAATAGGATGTCGTTAGGCGTAATCGGTGGACTTTCCCAAATGCTATCGGAACTTGGGTAAAGGGGTCGGCTGTTGATTTGGAAGGTAATTTCTGTGATGAATGTCCTCCATTGCTCTTCGGTAAATGCTGGTTCTTTGCACGTGCAATTGAAAGCTTGCCTTACAGACTTTATTAGGGATTCAACTACCCCATTTTGATGGCTGGCGTGTGGAGTATTCCACTTCCACTCGAAGTCGCACGCAAATTCTTCGGAGAGGACACTTTGGATTCTTGGAATGTCCCAATCTTGCATTATCTCTTGGAGGTAGCTCTGGGCTCCGACAAAATTTGTTCCGCAGTCAGACCAACAGGTACTCGGTTGTCCGCGTAAACAGGCAAAACGTCGGAATGCCATTAAAAACGTATCTGTGCTTCTGTCTGTGACCAATTCTAGATGGATTGCCCTGGTCGTCATACAAGTGAATATAACGATCTGTGCCTCTTTCACCTTCTGATTCATCGATTTCTTTACTGTTTGAATGCCAAGTTTTAATTTCAAATTTGCCATTTCCGAGAATACTATCAATCGCGCTCGTTACATCCTTAACTTCTTCTACTGTCGGTTTGGATCCTGCAACATCGTCCACATAGACATGTTGTAACAGTTCAGCGGCTGCTTGAGGTTGTCGTTGTTCTGCTGCTTTAGCTAAGACTTTAATCGACTTGGAAGCAATGTCGGGAGCTGGTTTGTCACCGAAACTTAAACGGAGCCACTGATAAACGGTAGGCTCGTCGGTTGCTTTCTCTCTCCAGAGAAATCTATGGAAGACTTGGTCTTCTGGATGTACCAGGATTTGATTAAACATCTTCCTCACGTCTCCCGAGTATGCGATATCATCCCATCTCCACGCTGCCAGAACATTTGGGATGTCGTTGATGTAGTTGGGCCCTTTTTCGAAATGATCGTTCAATGACAGACCATCATGGCCTTCGCAAGAAGAATCAAACACGAGTCGCACTTTCGTCGTTTTGTCAGGCGTGAAAACAGCTTGTAGAGGTAAGTACCATTCTGGCTTTGAATGATCCACTTCCGCCGGCTGAATCTTCGTTACAAAACCTTGATCCACCAGTTTCTGGATTTCGTTTGCAACAACATCAGTACGTCGTTTTCCTTTGAGTGACTTCTCTGTAGAATACATTCTCTTGAGGGCAATATCATAATTACTTCTCTTAGGTGGACCATTTTCTTTCCAAGGCATTTTTACTTGAATTCGGCCGTCTATCAAAGTAGTCGATTCAGGCAAAGATCGCACGAATTTGTTTTCTCGCAGTTCGTTATCTGTGCAAGTACATAACTTTGTTGGTTTTACGCCAAGTTGATCTTGTTGCACGAGTAGTTCGATGTTCTCTTTTACATTCATGGTACCGATATCAATTGATTGAATGCTCTGACTAGTTGGGGTGAGTTGACCCAAGATATACCAACCGAAACAGTTTCTCTTTGCAATAGGGTCACCTGGTTGGCCAGGAATTACATGAACGTCAATAAAACCATCTGTGAAATCAGTTCCAATAAGCAGATCCACAATTCCACCAGATACATGAAGTTTATCCATCACTGAATTAAGATGATCATATTTCTTTAACGAGCTCTTTGATATTGTTCTTGCGCTACTACAGGGTTTCATAACCATATGTACTAGAAGAGGTTTCTTAATATGTTCTTCAGAAGGAGACACCAATGTGATTCCTATAATCTCTGACGTTTCAGATCTTTTACTTCCTCCAGCAAGATTCATCGTTAAGTGCGTTTTTGGCCCATTTAGCCCTAACTTCTTTGCCGCTGTTTTGGAGAGAAGGCTCGTATTAGAACCAGTGTCTAACATAGCAAGTATCTCAACAAGTTCCCCTTCCGAATTCTCAACTTTGATCTTTTGAATTGGACGCAATCCTGCTACTGTTTTGACATCACCGTTATGTTTGAGTGTATTCATATCAGCGTTGTTATTGATGGTATTATCATTAAGAGCTTGTGCTGGAACGGCATTGGGGTCGAGAGGTGGTTTCTCTTGATCCTTTCTTTCATTGTGCAGAGATCTATGATGGTTCTTTTTGCATTTGTCGCAGGTAGTGCCATCAGATTTCTTACAATCTTTAGTGTGATGAGATCGTAAGCATTTTCGGCATCTCTGATTTTGTTTTACAACCTCCCATCGCTGATCAACGGTTGATGTTTGGTAGTGAGGGCACGCAGCCAACGGATGTTTTGCCTGGCAACCGAGTGGGCATGGACCGTCTTTAGACACATCAAAATCCCCTGTATGGTTGTCAGTTCTCCTGTTGAAACTTCCTCGTTGTTGACTTCGTTCTTCTGAGCTGCTTTCGGGATCTAACTTGCCTCTTGATCTGAGACTTGCTTCCTCGTGTAGCCATTGAATGAGGCTAGGAATAGTTTCTTCCTTTTTGTTTCTTTTCATTTCTCTACCAAACTCTGCATTGTCCTTAGGATCAAGCTTTGAGAGGAGCTGCGACATAAAGAATGGGGCTTCAGATGATGATGTAACAGGACAATCGTTATTCTCCATGTCATTCACATAACGTGCTATTTGTGTAGCATATCTTGTGAGTGATTTTGAGTCGCCTTTTACTGGTTTCAGATGATTAATTCCCGTCAACAGCTCATCCATCATCTTTCGTTTGTCAGCAAACTCAACATCAAGTATTTCCCACGCATGATCAATGGACTTGCAGGTCTTAACTTGGTCAAGCCCCTTTTGGCATGGCTTTTCTAAAACGCTGTAATTGTTCATCCTTATCTTGAGAGTACTTGTTCATCCAGTGATTAAATTCTTTCTTCCATGTTGGGTATGATCTACGACTTCCGTCACAGTTCGGTACTGGTAATCTTTCAAGGCCACTTGCTACTGACTTAGGACCTTGCATGGCTTCAGCTATTTTTGTTACTGCTGACGTCATCGCTTCTAACGCATTAGGGTTGACTGTAGGTGATGTAGGTTGGCTTAGGTGTTTTTGATAAGCTGCAAATGTTTTAGCAACTTTTAGGTACTCATTCTTTATACTTTCCCCGACCTTTTGATTGGCTGATGTTAATTGCTCAGCTTCACTCACACCATCTTCGATAATTTTGTCAGCTATTAACTCTTGTTGCTTTTTAATGTACTTTCCAATCTTTCTAATTGAGGTTCAACGCTGTAGATTTCTAACGTGGCGAAAATATACATAAAAACAACAATGTCCTTCCCGCATGCGGGCAACTTCCCGTTTTTTGGGGATGAAAAGCAATTCAGTTACTATACTGTATATATCTAAATAAAGTCTTAAGCCTTTATTAGCAAGTTTATATGTGTAACAGCACTATAAACTTAAGTTGATGAAACAAGCGAAAGGCCAGAAGTAAAGTTGTGCAAAGTCTAATGGGGTACAAAGGTCAGTCCAGGAACCGCATGATCATACACGTGTCTTTAGCACAAACTGTCGTAACAACAAACCATTGTCTAAATCCTTCTGTATGTGTCTGGGAAAATTGGACCAATCAGGTTGCACCATTTTGTCTACATAGCTTCCTGTTTGGATCAGTAAGCTTCATTCTGCCACATGCAACCAAAGGCATCTGACCTGTGCAGCAAGAGATTTTGAAATTTCCACCCATCCCACCCTTCAGCGATTTTGCACCACTTTAGCGTAACTCGTTAAAATCAAATAATCAGATATAATTATGTAAATACTCTGTGATACACTCTGTCAGCATCACTTGCATGAATACAATTCATGCAGCGTTAAATGAAATATTATAGGATAGTTATTGTTGTCAATAATAATAGTAGTAAAAAAAAATATTTCAAAAAGAAAAATCTTTTTGGTTGTTGGGGATGTAATGCTCCCAAAGGTCACCCTTAACCCCATAGACTCACACAAACCAATGTATTGTAAAGTAAACAATGACCATCTCGGGGATCTACTACCCCTTGGACATTAAAGTAAACAATGACCATCACGGGGATCTACTACCCCTTGGACATTTAAGTAAACAATGACCATCACGGGGATCTACTACCCCTTGGACATTTAAGTAAACAATGACCATCCCGGGGATCTACTACCCCTTGGACATTTAAGTAAACAATGACCATTACGGGGATCTACTACGTACCCTTGGACATTTAGAGTGCGCATCTCGGGGAGCTACTAACCCTTGGGCAAGGTCCAACATGGGGGACCTATTACCCCCTGAGGACATAATTATATCATAATCATAATGCATAATCATAATTGTGAGTCTGTGGGGGGTGGGGGCAATTTGACCACAGTTTATAATTATATAAGAATTGGAGCATTTCTCCCCATCAACCCTTCTCCCACAACATTGTGTGTGTGTCATAGTGGTTTCTTAACTGTCTCCGAATATTTTCCTGACGATTGGTGCATTAAATCACTGTCTATATGAAAATATGATCATTGGCAAGATAAAATGTTATGTTTTTCTTTAAAATCAAATCCTTTTTGTAACTTCCCCTTCCTATTCCCACCTTGCCCAAAGAAATACAGTTATACAGTTTTAAGTAAAGTTCTTAAATGATATTTCTTATGTATACTTCAATTTGTTGTTTTTTTATTTGGTTTTGGAACTCTGACTGAAACTATGTTAATCATTTACACTACTACTGCCACCTCAACAGCTACATTACACTGAAATTGGTTTTTACTTCAACAAAATGTTTTTTCCCCAAATTTTAAATAATATTATATGGATATACTTCATCATCTATAATGGAATGAAATCTTCTATATACGAAATGATATATTTGTCATGAGGAATCCTGTGTAATGTGCTTCAGAGTTGTTTTGGATTGGAAAATTTGCTGTACATATTATGGATTTGCTGTATTATCACTGGATAGATATGATTTGTGAAACATCTACGTGCAGTATATGGACCTGATGGGACAAAGAAAAGACAGTTAGAAAACATTTGTTTACCATAGAGTAAAAATTCCAGATGCAGCGTCAAAAGTACATCTAACAAGAATAGTCAACAATTGACACGACAATTTTTTAGAGACATATATTATTCTGAATTCCAAACTATTATTAATTAGATCTTCAAGGTTGGTACCAAAAATTCAGTACTCACAAAAATCCACTCCAATATATTGGTTTGTGAACTGGAAGAACTTTTCAAACCAAGTGTTGTAAGCTCAATTTTGACTACAAAATAAATCGATACGTACAGTGTGGCTTTGTATGTGTACTACAGGGTGTATAAAAAATGTCCTAAATTGAAAATCGCTTCCAAGTTGGATATTCTTCAAATTAAATGACAGATAGCAACAGCTACAAACAGCTAATATGGGACTTCAGGTGTTCATATCAGTCAATTTTGTTTTCACATGTTCCATTTTGTAAGCAGGGGGGGAGTAATTTTCAAGAGGCTTGTGCAAAAAAAATTTAAAGTTAAAATGAATTTTTTTGCACTTTCAGCAAATATGGAATGTCATTATTTAAAAAAATCATATGAACTAAACACAAAAGTTCCGTTATTTCTCAATTTTTGCGCTGTTTTAAAAACGCGTAATCGATTTTCGCTTCATCTTTGTGCTTAATTGTGTGTTTATTTTCTGCACATGCTTACTGTTGCATGAGATCAGTCATTAACATTAATTATGCATGTTTAAACAGTGCAAAATGAATAATAATGTGGGTAAAAGGCAGCACTTTTCCTTGCGATAGTAACTCCTAGTATATATACATATGTATCATGATTACGTGAATAATTTCCCAGGATAACAGAATATTAAGTTCAGGGGGCGTAAATCCTGGGGAGGTATGGGGGGGGGGTGGTTCACCCCCACAAAGATTAAAATGAACAGTTTTGTCGGGCAAAACTAAGTGTTTAGTCGGGCAAAAAGCAATCAAGTGTTTTAAAGAAAATTTAATTTGTTTAAGTTAAAAGGTAAAAAAAATACTAAATTACGAAGTTGGTGCAATATAATGCGTAACAAAATGATTGATTATTTTTTTTACTTTTATTTATTTGACAATAACTTTTATTTGTGAGTACAATCTACTTAGTGTTGGCGTGGCATTTTCAACCACGCACTTTTGTCGGGCAAAATTAGTTCCCACCCCCCAATCTTGAGACCCAAGTTACGCCCCTGATTAGGTTAGGTACGCATTTTCAGTTATGGCTGTTTCACTTGTGCATTGCCAATACGCAATCCAGCAAATTCATAAAAACCGCTTCATTTATCATCGAAAGTGGTTGTAAACCGCCACCATGTCCTATGACGAGTATGCATATGAATTACTTGATTTGAAAGTATTAAGCTGGCCAAACGATAAATGCACGGTATCTTTAATGCCCGGGCTATGGCGATGAAATGCTAAAATCACCTTTGCCAATATACTCAAAGCAAAGGCAAATTGCTTTATCGCCAACCAGTCTACAAACAGAACACCGTTATTGGTCCTAGGGGCCGTAAATATGTATACGCAATGATTTTGAATAGAAAAGCAAAGATATAAGCATGGTTCTAATATTTAAAACGTCGGTTTTTGAACGCGATAGTGCAGTTCAAGCAATGAGGTAATGAGAGTTTAGTTCCTTATTATTCATTGTTTGAAAATTCTTCTTTTACAACAATCCTAACTTGCAATAATGCCCCTTTTTTAACAGATGTAAGTTGTCTGTATAATTAACTTAGAAACTTAATGCAGCCATACCTGTAGCATTCTATAGCCATATGCTGTGAAGCATTACTTGAGTGTAAATGATTTTGAATGATACATGCATGCATGAAATAACTTCATTTTGCTTACACTATTCGCGAAAAAATGAGTATTTTAAATTTGTGGTAGCATAGTCAATCCAGACATGGTCTGGAAACCCGGCGAACTTCAAAGCGTTTATAATGAGTTATCATTTTACGTTGAGCTGCCTTCACCGTGCACAAATCTTTTGAAATTTTGCTCATTAATATTTCAATAGTACGATTGAATGCTTCGGCGAGGCAACGCTATTGGACGATTGCTTCATTATACCAAAAATTCATTGTCTTCACCGTGCACAAGTCTGCATAAACACGAACAAACAGATAGAACAAAGACGCTGGCCGAGTCTCCAGACCATATCTAGATTGACTTTGGCGGTAGTGAATTCCCGGGATTATGCCCTGTTATACAGGGTGTCCCTAAAAATCCCAAAAACTATTGAAAATTATCTATTGTTAGAATTTCAATGCCTAGCTCTAAATTGAACCCACGAGTGGATAAAGTATTGACATAACCGTCATAATTAATAGTAATACTCAGTGTTTACCATTTTTATGCCAGACAAAAAAACTAAACCTACGAGTGCATATTAAAAATGCAATCAAATTTTATGCATGGGTTATTTGATTTAGAGAAAGCAATTTACAAATGTAAATTCCCATGAGCAAAACAAACGTACTTTCCAAAGATATTTCAATTTTTTAACAAGTGCTAGGGCATTCAGATGTTAACAATAGATCATTTTCAATAGTTTTTGGTTTTTTTGGGGACACCCTGTACAAAAGGCCTAGGACCGGCGAAGGTATTTAGTCGCACATTCAATACATATAAACTGAATAATTATATGTATTGTAGAGAACCCGTCTTCTCTTCCTATTTTGCCACCTAGGAGAAATATTGCGCATTCATTAGATCAATCCAGCAGTAAAAGATAATTTCAAAAGACCCGCTTACATTCGATGTATTTGGCGAAGTATTTTGCCTAAAACATGCAAATTCCGCAGCGGCATCCAGTGACAATTGGTGATTTTGCTTATACTATGGAGCTGATTACATGGTCCCGCTTACCCGGGATTAAGTGAAGCGTAAAATGACTTGAGGTATTGAAAAATGTCATTTTATGAAACGAAACGACCAAAGTTCGAATGGTTTCAGCATTGATCAATACAAAGATAGATTTAACAAACATTAATGCAATATACACCATCTTGTTTACTTCATATTTCGGCAAAACGAAAATCTCAAGCAATCAAGGATTAAGTTTTTTTACAACGTAAACTATGACTTATTGATTATATGACTAATATATTAATGAGGCAATAATGAGGCTATATGTCCTTAGATGCAGGTCAACTATTAAGTGGAGATCGGCGTACATACTCTGTTACTTTGATATACTCACAACATGCACGACTAAATGGAAACTGGGCTTAACTTTTTTCTCAAAACTGGTCAAAACAGCATTTTATTTTAACTGCATTTGACGATAAAGGATGTATTCAACAACTTTATGTATAACAACTGGACGCGAAACCACAGCCTTTATCAGCAGACAATTTAATAAAATATAAGAAAAAGACATTCTCAAATGTCAAGCCAGACAATGACTTTGAAACAGAGTCGAAATATCACCGCGTCCTGTTGTTAATAGCTCATATCTTGAGTTTACAAGATGTTGTTCTTCGGAGTATGTTTTTTCTTATATTTTACGAAACAACAGCTGCAGTCAAATTTTACAGTTATGGAGTATCACTACTGTTCCTGTTACCTTAAATTGATTATGCTGTATGTTACATAACATTTCGGTAAGCAACAATTTCATGGTATTTAATTAGCAAAATAATGTCAAGCTTTCCAAAAATGACGCTAGGTCAACTTCTGATGACGGGCTTGCCGCTCTGATCAGTTCCTGCAAGTTGCTTCCAACATTTTTTACCTTGGGCAGTTCGGTTTTCACCTTTGAATCAGTAAAAATCAAGACTTCGTTGATCTCGTTTTCAATATCCATTTTGTAAATTTCAGGAAACATTTCATGGATTGACTTTATTACTTCCTCCTTTTTATTTTCATCGCGACAAACAAGGTTGAGAATAAACAGCCCACCAGGAACAACATTGCTTTCACAAATTTTAACGTTTCCTCATCCACAAACGCAACAGGAGGACAACTCAGACCCTTAGTAGAATCTTTTGAATCGACATCAAACACAACAACGTGACATTTCTCTGAAGTTTCTTTCAACACATCAAGACCATCACCAACAATCAACTTCATCCTTTCACTTTCTCGGAAACCAAACCAATTTTTTGCAACATCTACAATATCTGGATCAAGTTCAACAACGGTGGTGTAAACACGAGGGAAATGATTATGGATGAACATTGGTAAACTGCCACCACCTAGACCAATGAGAAGTAGCTGCACATTATCACTTTGGATTTTATCCAGTAAAGCAAGCCCAGCGACGATTGCTTGGTGGTGCACGCCAGGTAAGATAAGTCAACTTTTAAAGATTTAGTCTTCTTTGCTTTCTTTTTACTCGACTTACTTTGTATTGGCTTCACGACTTGGCATAACTTTGCTTCTGATTGCACAACATTCTTATTCGATAGAAATACCAAATGACGAAAAATGTCATCGCAATCGATTTCCACATCTTCGATGACATAATCACCAGTGTATGTTGAACAACCTTTATGGACAACCTTTCGAGTACCAACATCATCGCCAATAGAGAGAAAAGGAACTTGCGCAGCTGAAGTGACATTATTTTGCGAAAATTCCATAACCTTACCAGACAATTCCTCTTTAATCTTCTCTATACTTACATACGAATGACTCCTACTGAGGGATACAATGACAAGTCGTTCAAAGCCTGCTGAAATAGCTAGTTGTTTCTGACCTTCATTCACTGAAAACATCCATTCGTGCTCTCGGCCATGAGGTACAACGAAGATAGCAAATTTGCCTGTAAGAGACTTTGAAGGCTTTTGGTCAACAACTGTTAAAGTATACCTGGCGTCTAGGAGGCTCTCAGCTGACCACAAATCAATTTGGAAATGTTCCCCTGGATGTAAAGTTTCCAAATGTTTTTTGATAAGCGCATATTCCTGAAGAGCTTGTATAGACTGTTGGAGTTTTTCTACGTCGTCTAGTCTAGCAACTTTTTCAGAAGAATCAGTAACTATTTCTAATATCTGCGGCATCGTTACTGATGTGGCAGGTGTTTGCCTAGTTTTGGTAAACACAAATGCAAATACAGGCAATGGAGATGCATTAGATGGCGTTTCAACTTTATGAACTCTTATAAACCAGCGTAATTTAGAGAAATATTCAAGAAGCTTTTTAAGGATATGTTGTTGAGCTAGAGATACACAAACATATCGACCACCGACTTTGAGAACTCTGGAAATCTCCCCCAGCATCTTTTCAATATTTTCTGCAATTTTCTCATCATCATTGGCGAAAATAGCATCCAATGTACCTTTGTCCAAGACAACTTGGAAGCTTTCATCATCAAATTTCATATCGAGCAAATCCATTTTCATGAACTGCATTTCAGGACGTTTCGCACTGTTTCTTGCATTCATTTGTTTGACGACTATTTCTGAGATATCGATATTGACCAACAAATGATAGCCAACGTCATAGAGATCTTCACTCAACTTAGAGTTGCCACAACCTGTTAGTAAATTGATCAGTGAAGCAATCAGTGCAGTGAGCAGAAAATTTTAATCGACACTTTTGACAGTAGACCTTAAAATTAAGGGAATGAACGTATTTCACTCGAGCATCAATATCCAGTGGAAATCGTACACATGTCGAAATCCAAGCCAGGACCAACTTATACAGTATTTTCATGCTACAGTAATATTTTTCAGTTGTATTTTCACGCAATAAACTAGTAAGTCTCTTGATTCTAATCACTTAGCCAATCATACTTTATGACTATGTCATGACTATGTTACATGATAACTTGAATCCAGGGACAGTTGAAAAGAATCGAAGCTTCTCCTGAGCGATGCGGTGCACTGCTAAGCCACGAATTACACACTAAATGCGGTTGCTCTTTTTAATGGTCAGATGAGGGGTAATAGCGTTCAATTCCTGCCGGACAACCCATAACTGAATTGTTCTCAACTGTTACCGGGTTGGATTTCTACATGTGCATAATATCCTTCCGATATTAAAGAGACATGATGATGAATTACAGTGCAAGCGCTCATTTGTTTACTTCAGAATTAGCGGATTACATGCGCTAAACTTTTAACAATACTCTTTGCTTTTCTTTTTATTTGCCTTTTGTTTCCTTGACTGCGCTAATGATTCTTTGAGACATTTATTCACATAATTTACCACTGGAGCAATTTTCGTAGCTTCGAAAATGCCGGCAGCTATACTGTAAAGTTAAATGACTGCAAAAAGTAAACAAATGTATGCATGAATTGCATTGATTTGTTAACAGGTCAATATTAATAAACACGTTTTTTAAATCTACTAGTATATCTCTAGCAAGTTTGGAGATCTTAAGAACCTGGGGCGCAATCGCAGAATAGAAATTACCAGAAGATTCACTCTATATAAATCACTGGTCAGGCTTTGCGTATTTGGGCGAGCTCGTTCCAGTGCCCTAAACAAGTGTATTGTTTTCCATACACCACACTGACCTTGCATCATTTTCACAATTTTTAATTTCAATAATTTGTGCAGGTGGTCGTTTCCAGTTGCCATATGCCTATGGTTAGAATTACGATTGGGATTAGAGATAATTTAAAATCTATTTCAAAGGATCTTGTTTGTTGAAAAATAGCATTACGTCTGTTTGAATGATGGGAGCAACTGCACTACACTTCTTTAGTTCCACATGAAAAGGTGACAGGTTTTGACGAGAGTTATAACCTTCAGGTAATTTTCTATTATCTCACATGCATGAGCTACATGATTCAAATCAGCATCATGATGGCATGTCTTCGCAATGTCGTTATATTTTTTCAATTGTTCTTTTTCAGTATTTCAATTAAATGTTTTTTTTTCGGAAAGTTTTCCTTCAAGATTTTTCCCCTGTAATTCATCCCTCGTTCTTTAAACTGTATACAAATAAAAAATGACTTACAATATATGATGTCTTATTCCTACCATTTTGATAGCAAAATTGACTATTAAATATAATATCATATCATGTAGCACTACAAAAATATTTAGGTTAAGTTTCTAAGAAAAACATATCTGAAATATTCTATCATAAATTTTTAATAATGGTATCATTTCAGTTAGTAAACATTTGAAATACTTAATAATTGTTGGAACCAAATTTGCAGAGATATTGTTTTTTAAAAAATTGATATTCAAATGCATGTTGAGTATACACATTGTATAAATCAAATAACGGCAGTTCTAACTGTAGTTCTTACCCCAACTAAAATTTTATGATTAACTGTTGATCAATTCAACATCAATCACTTTGTCTCATTTGAATGCTTTTTATTTCAGTGTGATTTCTTGTGATTCAGATATATCACATAAATTGGCCCAAACTGCTAATACTACCCAAGGGAAAATGTCGAACTGTTAATCAGATTCCAGGTCTAACCGTCAATGGACTTTGAGCATGAGTAGTACTAAGTACCATAGGCGTAGGAGGCGGGGGGGGGCAAGGGGGGCAATTGCCCCCCTAAAAGTTTTGTAACCAAAAAATTCGGGCACTTTCTTCATCTGTGGTCCAGCGGGCTTTCGTTATTGTTTAAATCCTCTTATTTTATCAAAAATTAAAAATCTGATAATGCAAAACTCATAATTGAATATTTTATCCTGATGACTAGTGTCCCAGGAGCTGCAGCAGTTAGCCTAATTAAATGAACTACAGTACGTTACGCGTTAGTTGGCTTACATGAAGTTTTGCTTACATTTGGTGCGGAAACTGCTGTCTGGCAAGTCAATAGAAAGTACGGTGGAGAAATCAAACAAAATTATTCATGACCATGTTTATCTTTCAAGCCTCAACAATTAATTAAACTCAGGTAAGTCCGCAAGTTTTGTAAGACGTCGCTTAAGTGCTTGCCTGTAACTCAAAAGAGAAAAACACTATGCAGTACTGTCATAATCTATTAAGGTGAAAGGAAGAAGCTTGAGGGTTAACACGTCGCTACTCGCCATAAAATTTTGAAAACTTATGTCATGAATATTCATTATATAAGTACGTATCTCAATGAGAAAGTCAAAGATAGTTTTAATTTTTTAAAGAACGCATTGATAAGATACAAAGCTTTGTTTAAGAATAATTCAAAGTATTTCACATTTCTAATTTCTCCCCGAAATAACTTTTAAAAAACAGAGACATGCGCTCCACAAAATGGCAGTATCAGGCTATTTACAGCAATTCATTAGATACTCGCAAATTTTGCACAAAATCAGGAAAAAGTGTGCTTGTAAGCACAAAATGAAGAAAGGTATAATGCTGAGAGCAAAAGCTTGTACAGAAAAGCAGATGGTCGAAATTAAGTGAGGATTTAGTTAGATGGTATAATAGCACCTTCAAAAGTTGTTGGCGAACAGTCAAACACTCTTACACGTTTTGGTCAATTTATACGAAGACGCCGTCTTATTTTTGTGTGGTATAATACTTTGTAAGAATGATTGCATTAATACAGTACTCTTATTTACTGCTACAGTCGTTATAAGTGCTAGTCTGTCATATATTATACTTTAATATGCAAATAAAAGAAATTATCTTAACAAATTTTGTAAAAGGGGTTGTTATTTAGAATGTGTGCTTACTCTCTTAAGTCAGACTCCATTCCACCATTGCTTTCAAGCTATTGATTTTGCCCGGATTTTTAGATTGAGGAAGTTGAATCTTCAGCTAAAGAATCCAGGAAAGTTGAATCTTCTCAGTGGACTTCGCCGGAATTTCAGAATGAAATACTTTCAATCGTGGCCAAAATAGTCCTAGAACGAATAGTATGCAACGTACAAGAAAGCAAGCACAGCTCGATTATTGTAGACGAAACATCTGATATCAGCAGAACGGAGCAGGTAGCTGTTTGTCTAAGATATGTTTTCGAGGGCGATACTTGAGAATCCTTTGTAGGTTTCTATTCTACCCCCTCCCCTGAAGGAGAAACTTTGTTTGAATTTGTGAAGGACGTTTTCCGTAAGTTAGGGCTTTCATTAGAAAAGGCTGTTGCAGAATGTTTTAATGACGGTGCGTCAAACATGAGTGGTGTCCACAGAGGTCTTGCTGCCAGGATGAAAGTATGTTCACCATTAGCGATCTATATTCATTGTTATGGACATCTACTTAATTTGGCTATCCAAGATACTATGGCCGAAATTGAGCCATTGCGTAACGCATTGGGAATTATTCAAAGCCTACACAACTTTATTGAAGGTAGTCCTAAACGGCACGCAGTGTTTTGTGACATTGATAATGGCGCTCAATTTGTGCGCACGCTTAAATCCCAAAGTGTAACAAGGTGGTGTTGTCGATGGGAAGCAGTCAAATCCGTATTTTATCAGATGCCCCAAATCATGAAAGTACTGTTAAAGCTGGCTGATGATCGTAATAGTAAAACCTACTCTGACAGTCGTTCCTTGCTTCGGGCTATTTGTGATTTTGAGTTTGTATCGGGGTTGGTAGTGTTAAAGGTGATACTGTCAAATACAAGTAGCTTGAGCAGTTACCTCCAAGGTAAACGTATAGATGTGATAACGGCTCGGAAAACTGCAGATGCTACAATCGAAACCCTCAATAGTTGTCGGAATGAAGAATGCTTTAACTTAACATGGAAAAGAGCGAAGGTTCTCAGCAACGAAATCAAACAAAGTATAAAAGGTTCCGAGTTTTTATTCAAAGAAGCAAAGGTACCTAGAAATCGACAGCCATCACGACGACTTCAAGCTCTATTTGGTGAGACAACATGCGAGAATGACAGTCAAACGACCGTCTCTTCAGAAGAACATTATCGCGTGTCAATATTTTATCCAAGTTTGTCGAGAGTGACTGCTGAGATGAAATCTAGATTCGACAACAATGATCAAGATCTGTTATGTGGGCTAGGGGACATATTATCCCACGAATCTTCCAAAGCAGAGAGTTATGACCTGATTGCCAAACACTATTCTGTTGATAAAGAGCTCTTAGAAGCTGAGCAAAAGATCTTCAAGAAGTTTTTGGCCACTAACGATGATTTGTTACAGCAGGCAGTAACTACCCCAAAGATTGTTGAATTAGCGTACAAGCAAGGCCATCACGAAGTTCTTCCCTCGTTTTACAAAGTAGCTTCTATTCTTGCAACAATCCCAGCGACATCCTGCTCCGCGGAACGGTCGTTTAGTACGCTACGACGCATGAAGACGTACTTGCGAAGTACAATGGGTCAGGACAGATTGCACGATCTAGCTATTATTAACGTAGAACGTGCATACACAAATGAAGTCATTGACAATTATATGGATAAAATAATTAATACATTTGGGGAAAGAAAAGGAAGAAAATCGTTATTTTTCTGATTATTTTTGTTAGTTGTTATGTATTCATTTAAAGAAGTTTGTAAGTTTGCAGACGCACTTGTTGCAATATAGTCTATTCATGCGAACACTGAAAGAGAAAAAAATTATTGAAAAGAAATACATTTGTGTTCGTCTTATATTGGTTTTTTTTCGGGCAAAAATGCGTTGTCGCCCCCCCAAACGAGAATAGCCAGCTACGCCTATGCTAAGTACTGGTACATGGTTCCTATAATACTAGAAAATGCACACTGCAAGCACAACTTGTGAAACACATTGCACAAATCAGTAATGAAAACAACAAGACTATCCATCTAGTTAACTCGACTTCAACAATATTACGCATATGTATTGCATGCTGCTATCGAACCTTTATTATCACTGCATAAATATATCAATAAATCAAACAAACATATTAATAATCCAACTGAAGCAATATTTCCCTAGTTGTGCACTTCAGTTTCCATTTCAGAAAAACGCTCCAGTTAAACATATGGTCTGAACAAACTCTGACTCAAACATATAACTAAAATACTCCTAAAATATTACTAACACTGTATAGTGGGCAAATGAATCAATATTAGCAATAATAATTTGAACAGCATTAAAGTAAATTACCTGCAACTAGGACCTTGTCTTTAGGCTTACAATACTTATGAAGAACACCACATAGGTCGGAATATTCTCCGTACCATTCAAAAGCATCTTTACGCTTTTCGAAAAAACTGTCCCAATAGTGTTTAGAGCCAAAATCTTTCGTTGATTTCGGTAACAAAGTCATCTTCGCAGAGCACGTTGCAATTCTTGAGTTCTTCCAAATTCCAATCCAAAATCAGTCTAGCAAAGCGCTAGATGGTAATAACTACATGTAATGATACTTCATCTTATGATAATGACAATTCCTCTTTTATATGTTATAGGGACCACGATGGACGATAGGACCGAATATTCCCCTTTTAAAATGTGGAAAATATAGTCCTGTGAAGTTTGCATTTTTGTATACTTTTGTATTAGGCGCGGAAAAGTGTAATTCGTTTCGAAATCTGATTACACTTTTCCGCACATAATACAAAAGTATACAAAATTTGCAAACTTCAAAGGGCTATATTTTTCACATTTTACAATGTTTTGCACCCAAACTTCACAATTTTACTAAATTTAGGATGCTCTTTCCAGCTGTGCTAGTGTATGTTCCTAATTCAAACGTTTGTCTAAAAAGGGAATGGTCCATTGGGTATAGTTTTGTCAGGCACAGCAAAAAATGAGCTATCTGCTCACTGTGCTCAGATTAATGAAAAACAGGCTTGAACAATGTTCTGCTGCCCACATTGTTCAATGTTGTCAACAATATCGTTCAACACTGTCACGTTACACCGGATTGCGGGCTAATTCATGCTCAACAATGCTGAACAATATTGTTGACAAGTGACAAAATCGAACAATGTGGACAGCACATCATCGTTCAACCCTAAACAGGCAACTTCTCCAAGCCTTGTGATCAGCAGCAACCTTACATCAGTATCACTATAGTAGTTATTAGCACAGGCGTAACCAGAGCAAAAATGAGGGGGGGGGGTTGTTTATCATATATTTTTCATATAACGCGAATATGTGAATACTCCCCCCCCCCCACCTTGGCTGTCTTGCATAAATCTTAATCACATTCCCATTTCTATTGTTCTTTGGTCAATGAATCCTGCTGGCCATGCATGGAATCAGTGGCGGATCCAGGGTAAGTCAAAATAAATTATAGCAGCTCAATTTTAAATTCAAAATAACTTTATAACAATGTCATAGGTTATGAATTTCAAAAGAATAAAATCTAACCAATGAAGTTGCTTTGAAGGTATTTTAAAATGTAAATATATCCTAGAATGAGCTGTGGTAATTTATTTTGACTTACGCTAGATATTCCATGATGGAATCTCATTTTCCAGGAAAACTAAAGGCATTTCCAGCTCCTATTTAAACCCTTTCGGAAACCCTCTCGGAAATTGGAAGCAGTTGACAGTGTCATCAGCAATCACGTTGTGTACTTTAATGTGTTATTGTGTGGTTTAATTAATGTGTACTTTAATATTGTTAAGAGACAGTTCAAAAGAGTCTATTTACATGTATTGTAAATAAACGTTGAACCTCAATATACTGAATGGTATTCCTTCTTTCAAGAAAGGTATAGAGTAAATCTAGAAAGTTCAACATTTAATGACAACGCTTTGCTATAAGAAAGCGTTATTGTGGGTTTTCTCTACACAATAAAATTTACGGGCTGAAGGTAAAAGGAACGTCTTGCTGAACGTCGGATTTCACTTTTGAGTGTCGTTCCCGTGATCCTTTATACTTAGCCACGTATTCCTTCACCAGAGAACGGATGCGTTCAGGATCGATCGTATGATTTGAGTTGGCGACCTGTCAAAATTTAATATACGACATTATTATATGGCTTTCAATTATTCTCTCAATGCCCTCTGCCGCGGAAGGCACTAGATAGGATCGAGTAAAACCACGGCGGGCCGAGTCCTTACTCGCCCTTCGGGCTCGCGCTTTAGCTAAATTTGGTGAAGTAGATACAGTCCCAGTGAGTGAGAATAGTGAGTGAGAATAGTTTTAATAAGAAAAAAATATAAGAATATAAGAAAAAAAAGTATTCAAAAAATTAAGAAAAAAAAGTATAAAACATAAGCGCGTAACTGGGCTCGAACCCGGAACAAACACGTCAAAAGCGCGGGACCTAGACCACTGTGCTAATGCGGCCAATCGAAAATTTACCGTTAAAAACTAAGTTTATGCTGCTTATGTAACCGTGCTTGTAAGCACCGCTGTCAAATGTATGAAATATTAACCTATTGCGGGCTCGCCGTGGTTTTACTCGATCCTATCTAGTGCCTTTCCTCTGCCGCCGTGACAGGGCATTACCAAATACTTAATTCCCTGCAGCAACAAACAAAGAAAACAGGACTGTTAATAACTAGTTATTAACCGAAAGCGAGATCTTTACGGAAACATTCGCCGAGCAACGGCGAGGTCAATGAGGCAGAGTGGCAGACCGAGGTTTAATATTTTCCTGTGAAACCGAGCAGACGAGGTTAATAAGTCGTTTATTATATGGCATTTTAAATTCTTTCATGTAAACCTACACCCGTTTATTTGTACAAACATCAATACTTTCGTTGTGTAAACATGATAAATCTGTATCCTAAGGGTCGTAAAACTCGCTTTCTCAATGTCTGTTCTCGCTCAATTGAAAGTCAATTTACATCTTTCAAAATAAGTCAACTAATTTCACTGCTGTGAAATATTTTGGCCTCTAATAGCAACATAATTTGAAAATATAAATTTGTAGCGCAAGCGAAGAGCGAAAAACAATTAAGGAAATAAATAGAAAAAACATTATAAGAAAAATATTAACATGAGATATTCTAATCAATCATCAAAAAAAAACAATGTTATTTAGATGCTCAAATATTTTTTGTTTCTGAAATCATTTTCTCCTTTAGTGATCTCCCACAATATACATAGATCATGCAGCGATGAACTAGGATATATGAATACTTGACTTTACTCATACAAGCAAGAATACTAAAGTCGAATTTTTCCACTTTTTCTTTGGGCATATTTCGATACAATGTTGCATTATTTAAAATGAAGGGCAAAGAATCTGCAGGATCCGCACATGAAAATTTAACTCATAAAGTACATATATTTCATCATTCATTTGTGACTGAACAACGTACACGGCAAAAAATTATCAGCTTGTATATCAATATAATAAAATCAGGGTCGGTACAAACCTGAAGATACTAACTGGCTTTGTTACTGGTTTGTTATAACATTGAAAAACAATAAACTACAGAAATTTGTTTTCTTAACTACGAATCACAAACAATGATTGGCCTCAAACAATGATTTCTCTCAAAAGGCCAACCACAAAGCCTAATGATTTTAGGGGTAGTTGGCACCAATCCCGATTGAGTTTCAGTCCTGAACGACACTTCCAGATCAATCCGTGTTCACATGAGAGACTGCTCGAGGACTGATCGTGATTTAAGTGATTTAAATCAACCCAGGTCTGTGATTTGCACTAACCTGTGGAACAGCCTTTCTTAAAATGCTCTTGTATTCTTCTTTTGTGATATCGTTGCGTTTAAAATACACTTTCAGTGCATGCTTCATTTCATCTTCAACACGCGCTTGACGAAATGAAATAGATTTCAAAGTTTAAATTAAAAGGATAAAACCAATTTAAAACAGCGCAAATGTAAACAAAGATAATTTTACTAGCATGTCTGCGACTTTTTTGCATAATATGGCTGAAAAGCTAAAAAATAAACTATTCAACTTTACAGAATTTACCGATATTGTTTTCTGGAAGTTTGCGTAATTCTTGATGAAACAACCTTCATTACTCAATATTTTTTTCCCACCTAATTCCGCACCACAAATTGCTTCCTGTGAACTGATGAGTAAAATTACGTTTGAATCAAATGGAAATACAGAGAAAGAAGAAAAGACAAAAAGAATGTTCGAACAGTACGTGGAGGAAATCGCAATGCCAAAAAAGGTAATTAGTAGATACCCGTTTTCGGCTAGTGGTGCGATCAAGTACAATAGACAAGTACAATTTGTACGCAATTTACTTCATTTTTAACTATTTTTGCAGTATTAAGGAACTGTCTACATACATTTCATTGATAAAAACGAACTTTTAATTTTTTGTACATGTAAACGTAAAGTCATTATGTTTTTTACCAAATTTTACAGATGCAACTCAACTGATTAGTGATCTGTGTTGTTTTTGGACGGCATGGGATTATCTACCACCTAGAAGTGAAATGCTGTGTTGTAAGTTCAACCCTAACCCTGAAATGAGATTTCCGATTGCAGAAACATGCTTTATGCCTTGGTCCTCCCCGTTTGTCATGAAACATACGAAAGTTTTAGAAGCAGCATGAATACAGCTATCAGATATGGTTCAAGAGGCTACAATTTCTCGTAATAACTTTAACCTTCTATGTGTAACGGGCCAAGCATTCTACTTGTTAGATCAACATACTCACAACAGATTCCGAGTGAAGAACAATTTATTTGGTTGAAGTAGATTAATTTATAGTATACAGGTATGTAATTTCCCCGGAGGGTACTTACCTGAAGGGGAAATGTAGTTCTCCGAGCTCCTTCGAAGACTGATACGAGCAATACTAGTGCAGAATGCAGCGCGAGCGGTCTGGGTACCACGAAAATAAATTAAACAACGCATGCGCATACATCCTCTGAATGAGTGTGGTTGCTGAGGTCCACTTCACATGCCACTAGATGGGTGGAAAAGGAATAGGTCCTTTCGAAAATGGTGGGTATCGTATTGCTCGTATCAGTCTTCGAAGGAGTTCGGAGAACTACATCTCCCCTTCAGGTAAGTACCCTCCGGGGAGGTTACATTTCTCCTTCACTCCCTCTCCGACTGATACTCGCAATACTAGTGCAGACTTTTGGTAGCTACTGGCATGCCTAAGTGATGTGCAGTAACTGAATACAAAAAGCACCAAACAAGGCTACAACTGAAAACTATATATCCCAAAGCAAACAATCAAAATAAACCGTCAAAATATAAAATTAACTGTTACTATAAATCTAACTGTTAAGAACAGCATGCACAAAAGCAGTCCGATCAGGACGTTTATGGTAGTGTTTTTCAAAAACTCTGGCGGAACTCCAATCCCCTATCAGGTCCAACGATAGCCCTGCGGCTGCAGCAGCTGAGGTAGAAGCACTCCTGGTAGAGTGTCCTGTAAATTATAGAGGTATACCAGCCAAATGGATTGCCTGAGCTAACCAACGTGAGACAGTCTGGCTAGAGACACTATCATAAGGGGCGATGTAAGATATTAGCAGTTTACGAGCCTTCCGAATGTTACCAGTACGGAGGGTATAAGCTCGCAAAACCTTCACCACGCAGATGGCGTTGTCTTGCGGAAATGAAGGAAGGTAGAACTTCCTTGGAGGATGACCAGGTCTAGAGTTCTTGACATGTTCTGGAATCGTAAATTCCCAGGCATCCTCCATCACCAGAGAAAAATCAAGATCCAATGCTGTCAGTTCGTGTGCTCTTGCAGATGTTGTGAGTGCTAACAAGACAGTAAGCTTAAACGTAAGTAACTTTCTTGATTCTTGATTCCTCAGAAAATCCAACACCTTCGCAACATTCCAGGAGGAACAATATTTTGGTTTAGGTGGTTTAGTTCTAAAGACTCCCTTCATAAATTTGGAAACAATAGGCAATTCACCGAGTGGCACAGAATCTACGAGATCATGTGTTTGTGAAATGGCAGATCTATAGACTGCAATGGTTCGGTATTCCAGGTCTTTCTCTTTTAACAAACGAGCCAGGAATAAAAGGACTGAGGTTACAGGTGCTGAAAAGGGACACCACCCACGCATGGCATACCATTCAGCCCAAGCCCTCCAAAGGCCAGCATATCTCTTCTTTGTGGACTCACTCCATGAAGACAGGAGGATCTCGATGACGTCTGGCGAAAAACCTGCTGTCTCGAAACGTCTCCGGATACTGGCCATACAGTCAGGTTGAAGGTTGCCCACAGAGGATGGTGAGCCTGAAGGTCGAATGGTAGGTATAAAAGGTACCTGGACGCTGGAAGATGCAGGGGGTTAATCCACCAACATCTGTCATATATGTCCAATACTGGCAATCTGACTCCGATGGACAAATCTACTTTCCGATGGTTCAGATGGATCCATCGGACATACGTATATTCGGTCGGAGAAGTATTTTCCCGATGGAAAATAAATGACGTCATGACTCATGGGAAGCAGATATCAGTTAAACTCAGATTGTCCGATAGATCCGATGGATCCATCGGACAAGCGAGTTTACTATAGGACAAATATTTTTCCGATGGACATTTAAAACTTCATATTATAAATATGAATTAAGACAATTGTTACTTGTATGCACAGCTATAAAGTGAACCCGTATCTAAACATATTTTATACAATTATATATGTGGCGATAAACCCGTATTCTATATAAGTAACTTAATTGAATGTGTATTTATTATATCTGTTTGACTCGTTCTCTGAAAAACCCTTATCAAGAACAAAGTAATATGAATTGTGAGAATGTTATATTTGTATACACAACTATAAAGTGAACTGTGTATGTAAGTGGCGATAAATCCGTATTCAAAGTATGTTTCAGTACAGCAATATGGCATATTTACATATTTATAAACATAGCTGTCAAGCCAGGTCGGACAAGCGCGTTTGCTACAGAACAAATAATTATCTGATGCTCCATGGACATTTAATATGGACTTTAACATGTACTTCATATTTTAAGTATAAATTGCGACAATTGTTATTTGTATGCGTAGCCAGTAAACCCGTATCAAAGCATATTTACATTTATACATTTGGGGACAAGCCCGTATTCTATAAGTATGTTTATATACACAGCTATGAAGTGAATCCGTATCTGTATGAATTCACTTGTTTGCGTTGGATAGATGTGTTTATAGGACTTTAATTCACGTTTTATTAATTGCGTGCGTTGCCATGAACCCGTATCGTATGTATGTTTAGAAACATATATAGCTATATAAATATTACTTGCATGCATGGCCATGGGTTTTGATATGTGCTTGCTCGTTCTCTGAAAAATGCCAAACTGAACGTATATTTAAAACTAGGTTAATAACACACGTTTTAGCTCAATGCTCAATCTTCTGCTCTTTTAAATATCAATACTTATTAATGTTAGTTATAAGCACGTAAGGTATATGTTTACGTTCACCTCGTTTTTTAAGAACCCTGCATCAAATTATTTTCTCGCAAGTATTACTTGACAATGCTCATTAACTGGGCCTGTGCATGTACGTGGCGAAAAAACCTCCTTATTCCAAGAATGTTTATAGAAATATAACTATATCTAAATGTTACCTCTGTATGTATTCATATCTGTTTCACTCGTTCTCTGAAAAACGCCGTTACCAAAAACAAAATATAATTTAGTTATAAATTGATTAGGTTTAATAGTGTATTTGGTTCAATGGTGAATGTTTTCTTATTTGAAGACTTAACTTTATATTTAATGTTTATGTAAGCATATATCTATATACGTTCACCTCGTTCTTTGAATAACCTATATATCAAAGTACGCTCACAATTCAAAATAGCTATGACTTGCCAACGGCAACGTACATTATAGTTAATTTGCCCTGCGCCTGAGCATGTACGCGACGAAAGAATCTCCTTATTCCAAGCATGTTTATAGAAATATAGCTATATATAAATGTTATATCTGTATGTATTCATATCTGTTTGACTCGTTCTCTGAAAAACGCCGTTACCAAAAACAAAGTATAATTTAGTTATAAATTGATTAGGTTTAATAGTGTACTTGGTTCAATGGTAAATGTCTCCTGATTTGAAAATTCAACTTTATATTTATTGTTTATATAAACAGATATCTATATGTTCACCTCGTTCTTTAAATAACCTATATCAAAGTTCGCTCACAATTCAAAATATGACTTGCCAATGGCAACATTATACTTAATTCGCCCTCTGTGGGAGGCCTTAGGCTTGAACACGTACTGAAGTTTGTCCAGAAATAAAACTATTTCAATGACTGTGACTTAATTGCCGCGTACTTATATCTGTTTGTTTCGTTCTCTGAAAAAACCCATATCGATTTGGTCTTTTTAGAATTAAGATGATAAATAATGTATTGATTGGTCACAGAAACCTGCATCAAATTTTTTAATTGCAAATATTTCTTGCCAATGCTACCTAATTGGCCCAGTGGATATATAGGTTGCGGTAAATTCGTTTTCTTAGCATGCTTATAGTAATTTAAGTGTATATAAACTCAAAATTACAAATATGACTTGTCAATGCTATTTAATTGGTCCTGTACATGTATACGTTGCGATAAATCCGTATTCTAAGTATGTTTATAGAGATTTAAGTATACATAAATCTTGCTTTGCTGTGTATTCACATATCTTGTAATTTAAATTGCTGCTGAAGATGAATCGATTCAGTTTATAAATATATTGTTTTCATTGCACATGTAAGCCTCATTATGCAAACTTTATTCGGAATAATTTTAAAGGTAGTGATCAAAATCTTTTTCTTTTGTTAATTGTACTCCTATTGTGTTTTCTTTCTTTGTAAAAATATCTTTTTGTTCTTACTGTTCTAGCTGTATAAGACGCTGGCCTTCAAAGGGTTAAGTATGTTATAACCTACAAAAGCTTCATATGTTATAGCAATGCTAAACTCGTACTTTATAACATCAATTATTTAGTTCACGCGTTTTGAAAGTATCCAAAATTCATTGTTTTAAATCTATTCGTATATGAAATCAACCCATTTTGGAAATTTTTCAAAGAGGATCGCCGCCTTTTGCAGGTGTTTCTGTGCGGCTTATTCCTTAAGCTTTCATGCTCACACAGTGTCATGTAGCGTCACACTAGTTGACAGATTTTGAATGTGTTTGTGTCTGCAGGACTTCAATCTAAATTTAACTACCTTCGCTTTAAAAAAGGCCGAAAATCGTCGCTAGATTTACTTTTAAGTCTTTATTATAGAATAAAGAGGACACCGACTTTTGCAGGTGTTGCAAACAATAATCATTTATGTTAATATTTTCGGAGAATATTTGATTCGTTCACAAATTGATGCTTCTCATTAAAAAAAAACCATGCATACGGATAAAAAATCTATTAAAGAAAGGCCGCAAATGATATTACATGAAAATACGTGTGTATATTAAGCACTATAGCTATTCTTTAATGCAATGCATTGTCCTTAAATTCATTGTCACATAGCAATGTAGATTTGTCCTGCTTATATGTTTTCTGCATTCACACATCTATCTATTCTATCCAAATACACGTATTTTTGGAAATGTAAATCAAAATAGAACCACGTATTTATTGTTTTACTTCGATTTAAATATTTTCAACATAGGCAGAGAATTTGCCTATGTTAATGCCTTCGTTTCCGAATTAACATTTACAGCGCCATCCGGTATTGATTCATTCGCGTTTGTTGTCGAAGGCCCAAGCATCGTCACCGCAAACAAACGTATGAACAATATTAAAAACACTCGCTAAGGAGGTGAACGAACGACCCAAAACGCTCACAACCATAAACAGTCTTGATAAACATGAACGATTGTCCACAAATTTCGCCATCGATAACAAACTTAAAGCATGCACTTCAGACTTCGACAGAGTCAAGTTGACACAAAATGATTGGTCAATGTCATAGCTAACATCAAATTGCCTATACCCACGACTGTTCTTGACGTCATTTTTTCAATCCGACAATTCTTTGTCTGACGGAAAACACGCCAGTCCGATGGATCCATCGGACAATCTGACTTTCACGAGATCAGGGCAATCACCAGGCAGGCCGCATGCGGACATCCCTAATTGAATTAAACCTAGCTTGTGATGACGTCATTTTTTCTCCATCGCATAATATTTTGTCCGACGGAAAACACGCTTGTCCGATGGATCCATCTGATCCATCGGACAATCTGACCTTCGTTAGGTTAGGGCAATCAGCAGGGAGTCGGCTTGCACAAGTCTCTAATTGAATTAAACCTTGCTTGTTATGACGTCATTTTTTTTCCATCGGATAGTTCTTTGTCCGATGGAAAACACGCAAGTCCGATGGATCCATCGGACAATCTGACTTTCATAAGGTTAGGGCAATCACCAGGCAGGCCGCATGCAGACATCCCTAATTGAATTAAACCTAGCTTGTGATGACGGCATTTTTTCTCTATCTGATAATTTTTTGTCGGACTGAAAACACGCTTGCCATCGGATCCATCGCACAATCTGACTTTCAGGAGGTTAGTGCAATCACCATGCAGGCTGCATGCGGACATCTCTAATTGAATTAAACCTTGCTTGTTATGACGTCATTTTTTCTCCATCGGATAATTTTTTGTCCAACTGAAAACGCGCTTGTCCGATGGATCCATTGGATCCATCGGACAATCTGACTTTCACGAGGTCAGGGCAATCACCAGGCAGGCAACATGCGGACATCCCTAATTGAATTAAACCTTGCTTGTTATGACGTCATTTTTTCTCCATCGGATAATTTTTTGTCCAACTGAAAACGCGCTTGACCGATGGATCCAATGGATCCATCGGACAATCTGACTTTCACGAGGTTAGAGTAATCACCAGGCACGCTGCATGCAGACATCCCTAATTGAGTTAAACCTTGCTTGTTATGACGTCATTTTTTCTCCATCGGATAATTTTTTGTGCGATGGAAAACACGCTTGTCCGATGGATCCATTGGATCCATCGGACAATCTGACTTTCACGAGGTCAGGGCAATCACCAGGCAGGCAACATGCGGACATCCCTAATTGAATTAAACCTTGCTTGTTATGACGTCATTTTTTCTCCATCGGATAATTTTTTGTCCGACTGAAAACACGCTTGACCGATGGATCCAATGGATCCATCGGACAATCTGACTTTCACGAGGTTAGAGTAATCACCAGGCACGCTGCATGCGGACATCCCTAATTCAATTAAACCATGCTTGTTATGACGTCATTTTTTCTCCATCGGATAGTTCTTTGTCCGATGGAAAACACACTTGTCCGATGGATCCATCGGATCCATCGGACAATCTGACTTTCACGAGGTTAGAGTAATCACCAGGCAGGCTGCATGCAGACATCCCTAATTGAATTAAACTATTCTTGTTATGACGTCATTTTTTCTCCATCGGATAGTTCTTTGTCCGATGGAAAACACGCTTGTCCGATGGATCCATCGGATGCATTGGACAATCTGACTTTCACGAGGTTAGAGTAATCACCAGGCAGGCTGCATGCAGACATCCCTAATTGAGTTAAACCTTGCTTGTTATGACGTCATTTTTTGTCGAATGGATCTATCGGACCATCTAAGGGACCTAGAGTTTCTATTTTCTATGCCTAATACATACTTAGATACTTTCAGCAAAGTAAGCGTTTAGTATGTTTACATATATGTTACTAAGCTTACCGAATATTGTGTAGATTACATAGTTATAATATTTGCATTTACTACGTAGTGTATAAGTATGTTTGTCACGTGACTCTGTATTTTAAAAAAAGAACTCCATCGGATCCATCGTAAACTTGTCTGATGGATTTGTCCATCGGACTCAGATTGCCGGTATTGGACATCGATCACATCTGTACTAATTGTGGGTACCAGGGCATGTTGGGCCAGTTCGGTGCCACCACCAGAGCTGATGCTCCCTCGTCCTGGATCTTCTTTACTACCCGAAGAAGAACGTTCACAGGGGGATGAATGAGACTCTTCCACAGGATGAAAAATTGAATTTGCCCCAAATTTGTCTGGTGCAAATATGTTGCAAATATGAAATTTGCAAAGCTTTGCAACCAGTGCAAAGGTGGCAATGGCCGAATTTGCCCGTTTTTGTATAAATTCGGCCATTGCCACCTTTGCACTGGTTGCAAAGCTTTGCAAATTTCATATTTGCACCAGGCAAATTTGATGCAAACTCGTTTTTTCGTCCTGTGTTCCACTTCCTCCAATCTTTGAGAAAGGCATCGACCGCTATTGCTCCTGGATCGGGATATCTGGAAATATACCTCTCCACCTGGTGGGATAGCCGGGACGCAAAGAGATCGACCTCCGGAAGATAAAACCGATCCAATATCTTTCGAAATATGCTGGGATCCAATGTCCATTCCACCCTGGGGTTGAATTGACGAGAAGCTGTGTCGGCATTGACATTGAGTATACCTGGAATATGTGTCACTATCACCCAAGATCCGATCTTGAGCACAAGAGACCAGAGTTCCAGCGCTATCACTGACAGAGATGGCGAGCGTGTGCCCCCCCCCCCCCCCCTCTTGTTGAGATAGGCCACCGCTGTGGTGTTGTCCATGCGCAAGTGAATATGAGCTGGTGGTGGTTTCTGATTCCTTGTGAAAGCCTGGACGGTAAGATACGCTGCTTTGAGCTCGAGCACGTTGATATGTTGCTGAGACTTCTCTGGGCTCCAACGACTTCCGGTAGAGGTGTTGTCCGCCGTTGCCCCCTGTCCAATAGGGATGCATCGGTGTGAATGACCAGATCGAATGGTGAGCATCTGAGGTGTTGAGCATTGGTGTCCTGGGGTTCCTGGGACAGCCACCATTCCAGGTCGCTCATAGCCTCCTGTTACAGGTCTAGGGACTGCCTCGAATTCTTGCAACCCAATCTTGGAGTTCCAGCTGAAAGAACCCTCTGAAGAGCTCGGTAGTGCAGAAGGGCCAGCCAGATGCCATTCTGAGCTGCATGGCTTATGCGTCCCAGGAGTGTAGCTAACTCCTGTAGTGTACCTTTGCCTTTGGTATGTAGCTGGCGTGCTCCCTGTTGGATGAGAGACATTGTGACCGTGTTGAGCAATGTTTCCAGGGAGATAAGTTGCTGGGAAGGGTGTTGCAAACATTTGTTCAGGTTGATGAGGAATCCTAAACGCTCGAGGAGAGTCACAATCTTCTTGAAAATAGACTGTAGAACGCTGGGAGATTGATGTTGGATGAGAATGTCGTCTAGAAAAATGACAATCCGTATTCCCAAACTCCTGATATGGGCTATAATTGGAGTCATTAGCCTGGTGAAAGCACGAGGGGCTGATCTCAGACCGAAGGGGAGACATTGGAACTCGAATGTCTTCCCGTTGAACACAAAGCGTAGGAATCTGCGATGGTCTGGGTGGATTGGGATCGAATAGTACTACGCGTCCTTGAGATCGAGTTTCATCATATAATCGTTTGGTTGTATCAACGAATGGACTACCGGGAGACCCTCCATCTTGAAGGACCACTCTTCGACAAATCTGTTTAAGGGCTTCAGGTTGATAATTGGTCGATATTCTCCTGCGGATTGGGCTTTCTCTACTAGGAATAGGGAGGAAATAAATTGGTTCTTGACTGGCTGAACTTCCTTGATTGCTGTCTTTGCGAGAAGCGTGTGGATAGCAGTGTTCATGCGCTTCGTCTGAATGCTGGACCTGGTTGTCGTGACTCTTGGTCGCCACTGACGAGGTGAAGCCACAAAGGGGAATTTGTAACCTACAACTGTCTGAAGAACCCAATTGTCCTGGGTAATAGTTTTCCAATTGTCTAAAAAATGAACTAAACGGCCAGAAGGGGTATTTACATAGGACTTAGCATTGGAAACAGATAGTCATCCTTGACTGAGTCCGTGGGATGCTGACTGGTTGGGCAGGCTGGGGGGTCGTGGACGCTTAGCCTGGGACTGGCTATAGCGAGGACGTGACCAACTGCGTTTGGTTGCTTGTCGCGAGTCGTTATTGAATCCTCTACTGCTGTTGTTGCCACGAAAGGGCTAAAATCTAGGTTGGTGGTTGGGTCGACTAAACCTGGCGGGTTTTGGTACCTTATTAGTAGTGGAGGAGTGGTCATGCTCGTCCTTAATCTTCTCATGGAATTTATCGGGGAACAGATATTTGTCAGTTGGAATTCCCTCCTTTAGGGTTCGCTTTCCAATGTCGGTGAGAAATTCACTAAAGCGTCGTTGGCGCCAATTGTTTAGCCGAACATGGGCATTTCCCAACATAACCAATGCATCCTCAAGGTAATCCTTGATAGAATCAGGGTCTGGACCTTCCCCTTCTTCTCCTGGGCCATCCAAGGCGGTGAGAGCCGCTAACAGTGGGCGGGCCACCATGACAAATGGGGCTTGTTGTTCTGCCAAACCCTCATCAAAGGCCAAAACATCTTTGGTTTTCAAATGGCCATGATGCTTGCGCAAAGCTTCTTTCCCTCTAATTTAGGACTTATCAGAAAGGAGTCGGTATCCTTTATGGTGGGATATGATTGGACCAGCTCAAGCCACTTTTCTCTTGAAAGGGCAGTAGAGAAGGCTTTTCTGGAAAGCTCAATGAGATCATCGGTAATGGTAGTTGCATGATGACTCTTGCATGCCTGATGACCCCTGATCTGGTTGGGGGCCCTGACTGACAATTTGTTGGGGTTAGAAACCCGTAGTTGCCAGAAATGAAGTGAGCATAATTGGCATAGTCTTTGCCACAGTTTCAGCCACAATTTTTTCGATTTGCACTCGATTTAAACTCTCGCCCTGGTCTTCGATGCCCGCCTGGTGGGTCGGAACATCCGAGCTAACGTTGCGCTACAAAGCAACAGAGATAGAAGGCGGTCAGATAGAAGGGTGACTCGTACCTTCGAGTAGACAACATGTGGCACGTCCGAACTCAAAATATAAGGCTTGGAAAACAATAAAAAAAAAACAACAACACCAAAATAGAAACAGTTTACAGGTACAATCTACTTACAGTCGACTGCAAATCATCAGAAATGCTTAATTCCTTGAACTTGCATATATGTCCAATACTGGCAATCTGACTCCGATGGACAAATCTACTTTCCGATGGTTCAGATGGATCCATCGGACAAACGTATATTCGGTCGGAGAAGTATTTTTCCGATGGAAAATAAATGACGTCATGACTCATGGGAAGCAGATATCGGTTAAACTCAGATTGTCCGATGGATCCGATGGATCCATCGGACAAGCGAGTTTACTATAGGACAAATAATTTTCCGATGGACATTTAAAACTTCATATTATAAATATGAATTAAGACAATTGTTACTTGTATGCACAGCTATAAAGTGAACCCGTATCTAGCATATTTTATACAATTATATATGTGGCGATAAACCCGTATTCTATATAACTTAATTGAATGTGTATTTATTATATCTGTTTGACTCGTTCTCTGAAAAACCCTTATCAAGAACAAAGTAATATGAATTGTGAGAATGTTATATTTGTATACACAACTATAAAGTGAACTGTGTATGTAAGTGGCGATAAATCCGTATTCAAAGTATGTTTCAGTACAGCAATATGGCATATTTAACATATTTATAAACATAGCTGTCAAGCCAGGTCGGACAAGCGCGTTTGCTACAGAACAAATAATTATCTGATGCTCCATGGACATTTAATATGGACTTTAACATGTACTTCATATTTTAAGTATAAATTGCGACAATTGTTATTTGTATGCGTAGCCAGTAAACCCGTATCAAAGCATATTTACATTTATACATTTGGCGACAAGCCCGTATTCTATAAGTATGTTTATATACACAGCTATGAAGTGAATCCGTATCTGTATGAATTCACTTGTTTGCGTTGGAAAGATGTGTTTATAGGACTTTAATTCACGTTTTATTAATTGCGTGCGTTGCCATGAACCCGTATCGTATGTATTTTTAGAAACATATAGCTATATAAATATTACTTGCATGCATGGCCATGGATTTTGATATGTGCTTGCTCGTTCTCTGAAAAATGCCAAACTGAACGTATATTTAAAACTAGGTTAATAACATACGTTTTAGCTCAATGCTCAATCCTCTGCTCTTTTAAATATCAATACTTATTAATGTTACTTATAAGCACGTAAGGTAGCTATATGTTTACGTTCACCTCGTTTTTTAAGAACCCTGCATCAAATTATTTTCTCGCAAGTATTACTTGACAATGCTCATTAACTGGGCCTGTGCATGTACGTGGCGAAAAAACCTCCTTATTCCAAGCATGTTTATAGAAATATAGCTATATATAAATGTTATCTCTGTATGTATTCATATCTGTTTCACTCGTTCTCTGAAAAACGCCGTTACCAAAAACAAAATATAATTTAGTTATAAATTGATTAGGTTTAATAGTGTATTTGGTTCAATGGTGAATGTTTTCTTATTTGAAAACTTAACTTTATATTCAATGTTTATGTAAGCATATATCTATATACGTTCACCTCGTTCTTTGAATAACCTATATATCAAAGTACGCTCACAATTCAAAATAGCTATGACTTGCCAACGGCAACGTACATTATAGTTAATTTGCCCTGCGCCTGAGCATGTACGCGACGAAAGAATCTCCTTATTCCAAGCATGTTTATAGAAATATAGCTATATATAAATGTTATATCTGTATGTATTCATATCTGTTTGACTCGTTCTCTGAAAAACGCCGTTACCAAAAACAAAGTATAATTTAGTTGTAAATTGATTAGGTTTAATAGTGTACTTGGTTCAATGGTAAATGTCTCCTGATTTGAAAATTCAACTTTATATTTATTGTTTATATAAACAGATATCTATATGTTCACCTCGTTCTTTGAATAACCTATATCAAAGTTCGCTCACAATTCAAAATATGACTTGCCAATGGCAACATTACACTTAATTCGCCCTCTGTGGGAGGCCTTAGGCTTGAACACGTACTGAAGTTTGTCCAGAAATAAAACTATTTCAATGACTGTGCCTTAATTGCCGCGTACTTATATCTGTTTGTTTCGTTCTCTGAAAAAACCCATATCGATTTGGTCTTTTTAGAATTAAGATGATAGATAATGTATTGATTGGTCACAGAAACCTGCATCAAATTTTTTAATTGCAAATATTTCTTGCCAATGCTACCTAATTGGCCCAGTGGATATATAGGTTGCGGTAAATTCGTTTTCTTAGTATGTTTATAGTAATTTAAGTGTATATAAACTCAAAATTACAAATATGACTTGTCAATGCTATTTAATTGGTCCTGTGCATGTATACGTTGCGATAAATCCGTATTCTAAGTATGTTTATAGAAATTTAAATATACATAAATCTTGCTTTGCTGTGTATTCACATATCTTGTAATTTAAATTGCTGCTGAAGATGAATCGATTCAGTTTATAAATAATTATATTGTTTTCATTGCACATGTAAGCCTCATTATATGCAAACTTTATTCGGAATAATTTTAACCCTTTAGTGATCAAAATCTTTTTCTTTTGTTAATTGTACTCCTATTGTGTTTTCTCCAAAATTCGTTGTTTTAAATCTATTCGTATATAAAATCAACCCATTTTGGAAATTTTTCAAAGAGGATCGCCGCCTTTTGCAGGTGTTTCTGTGCGGCTTATTCCTTAAGCTTTCATGCAGTGTCATGTAGCGTCACACTAGTTGACAGATTTTGAATGTGTTTGTGTCTGCAGGACTTCAATCTAAATTTAACTACCTTCGCTTTAAAAAAGGCCGAAAATCGTCGCTAAATTTACTTTTAAGTCTTTACAATAGAATAAAGAGGACACCGACTTTTGCAGGTGTTGTGAGCGACTTTTTTCTTACGCTTCCATGATCACGCAGTGCCATGTAGCGGTCATACACACTATTGTTGACAGATTTTGAATGTATTTGTGTTTGCGGGACTTTATTTCAATTTATGTTGGTTTAAAAATGCCCATAATCATCGCTCAATTTAATTACTTCGAGCTTTTCATTATAGGATTTCGATGTTTTAGTAGATCTTTAAAATAATAATCATTTGTGTTAATATTTTCGGAGGATATTTGATTCGTTCACAAATTGATGCTTCTCATTAAAAAAAACCATGCATACGGATAAAAAATCTATTAAAGAAAGGCCGCAAATGATATTACATAAAAATACGTGTGTATATTAAGCACTATAGCTATTCTTTAATGCAATGCATTGTCCTTAAATTCATTGTCACATAGCAATGTAGATTTGTCCTGCTTATATGTTTTCTGCATTCACACATCTATCTATTCTATCCAAATACACGTATTTTTGGAAATGTAAATCAAAATAGAACCATGTATTTATTGTTTTACTTCGATTTAAATATTTTCAACATAGGCAGAGAATTTGCACATGTTAATGCCATCGTTTCCGAATTAACATTTACAGCGCCATCCGGTATTGATTCATTCGCGTTTGTTGTCGAAGGCCCAAGCATCGTCACCGCAAACAAACGTATGAACAATATTAAAAACACTCGCTAAGGAGGTGAACGAACGACCCAAAACGCTCACAACCATAAACAGTCTTGATATAAACATGAACGATTGTCCACAAATTTCGTCATCGATAACAAACTTAAAGCATGCACTTCAGACTTCGACAGAGTCAAGTTGACACAAAATGATTGGTCAATGTCATAGCTAACATCAAATTGCTTATACCCACGACTGTTCTTGACGTCATTTTTTCAATCCGACAATTCTTTGTCCGACGGAAAACACGCCAGTCCGATGGATCCATCGGACAATCTGACTTTCACGAGATCAGGGCAATCACCAGGCAGGCCGCATGCGGACATCCCTAATTGAATTAAACCTAGCTTGTGATGACGTCATTTTTTCTCCATCGCATAATATTTTGTCCGACGGAAAACACGCTTGTCCGATGGATCCATCTGATCCATCAGACAATCTGACTTTCGTTAGGTTAGGGCAATCAGCAGGGAGTCGGCTTGTCTCTAATTGAATTAAACCTTGCTTGTTGTGACGTCATTTTTTCTCCATCGGATAGTTCTTTGTCCGATGGAAAACACGCTAGTCCGATGGATCCATCGGACAATCTGACTTTCATAAGGTTAGGGCAATCACCAGGCAGGCCGCATGCAGACATCCCTAATTGAATTAAACCTAGCTTGTGATGACGTCATTTTTTCTCTATCGGATAATTTTTTGTCGGACTGAAAACACGCTTGCCATCGGATCCATCGCACAATCTGACTTTCAGGAGGTTAGTGCAATCACCATGCAGGCTGCATGCGGACATCTCTAATTGAATTAAACCTTGCTTGTTATGACGTCATTTTTTCTCCATCGAATAATTTTTTGTCCGATGGAAAACACGCTTGTCCGATGGATCCATTGGATCCATCGGACAATCTGACTTTCACGACGTCAGGGCAATCACCAGGCAGGCAACATGCGGACATCCCTAATTGAATATAAACCTTGCTTGTTATGACGTCATTTTTTCTCCATCGGATAATTTTTTGTCCGACTGAAAACACGCTTGACCGATGGATCCAATGGATCCATCGGACAATATGACTTTCACGAGGTTAGAGTAATCACCAGGCACGCTGCATGCAGACATCCCTAATTCAATTAAACCTTGCTTGTTATGACGTCATTTTTTCTCCATCGGATAGTTCTTTGTCCGATGGAAAACACGCTTGTCCGATGGATCCATCGGATCCATCGGACAATCTGACTTTCACGAGGTTAGATTAATCACCAGGCAGGCTGCATGTAGACATCCCTAATTGAGTTAAACCTTGCTTGTTATGACGTCATTTTTTGTCCAATGGATCTATCGGACCATCTAAAGGACCTAGAGTTTCTATTTTCTATGCGTAATACATACTTAGATACTTTCAGCAAAGTAAGCGTTTAGTATGTTTACATATATGTTACTAAGCTTACCGAATATTGTGTAGATTACATAGTTATAATATTTGCATTTACTACGTAGTGTATAAGTATGTTTGTCACGTGACTCTGTATTTTAAAAAAGAACTCCATCGGATCCATCGTAAAACTTGTCTGATGGATTTGTCCATCGGACTCAGATTGCCGGTATTGGACATCAATCTGAACTTGATGAATAATTCACGATTTTGAGCCAAAATCTTACTTTGTGGTTGACCGAAGCACGCCACGAAACGAAGAGGAGGTATGCGTATGCGTTGGTTTAATTTATTTTCGTGGTACCCATACCGCTCGCGCTGCGTTCTGCACTAGTATTGCAAGTATCAGTCGGAGAAGGAGTGAAGGAGAATTGCACGACGTTGGCATATCTTACAATCAGTTGCTTACGCATTATTACGTGCGCGCACACCCCTTCAGGAAACTACATCCAGATTAACATTACTGGCGCAACCGCAAATATTCAAAACACGCACGTCACACTACTTCCCCTCTTAAGTTTTCGTCCCGAAAACTAAAATTAAAACTTGAAGTACTAAAAATACAGTAATTACATGTAAGACTTTGAATCACGCAAGTACAAAATGAGCCGCACGATCTTACATCCACTATAGTTAGCTTAATCTATCTATTACAGGTTTAAAGTATTTATTTTTCTACATTAAATCAAAATTCAATTTATGTACTACACAACCAGAGCGCCACAATTAACAATGGACTACTGCTCTTCCGTCATGATTTATGTACAGCTGACGACAGCTAATAATTATTCTTAAATGTCTCAATACTATTTCTTCGCATGCAATTGCTCGTCCTATCTCTTATAGAGTATCTCTTCCTGTCACTTACAGGCTATCTCAACCTCATGCATGCCTCACATTACACTACGCTAGACCCTTTCTAGCTTACTCTTCGATTCTACTCTAACAGTTACTTTCGCGCTGGTCTGCTGTTACTTCCGGACTTACGCTTACTCTGCCAACATAACTGCTTACTAAATTCTTCCTCTTTTTTTACCAAAGTCTGATGCCAGATATGAAAAGCTAAACTACATAAAATATCAAATTTCTGTTTCTCGCATGCATACTGTTAACATTAGATACAATACAATAGTGGTGCAACTCAAAGCAAATGCTATGAAGTTCAAATGTCACAATAACTAAAGTTCTTACTTGTATTTTTAATAATATTTTGGGCCTGTTCTTTTTTTATTAAATCATCCTTCCGTCCTTCCTTTCCCCGTATTTTCATTTTCTTCTTTCTCCGTCCTCAAGCTCATCCGTCCTCAAATTCTGCCAACACGTCTAATCCATTAGGTCTGCATAAGAAAGCCGGTCGACCAAGCTAACAATCTGGATCTACATCCCAACTCTACCTTGTACACTTTTGTTCATAACAGCATGTCTTCTACTGTTCAGTTCTACGCCTCTACGTCTTTCACTGGTTCAGAAGCAACGTATTTCTTCGTCTTGATCAGGCATGTCTTATCCTACCGCTGAGCACCAATTGTAACGGGCCAAGCATTCTACTTGTTAGATCAACATACTCACAACAGAGTCCGAGTGAAGAACAATTTATTTGGTTGAAGTAGATAAATTTATAGTACAGGTTTGCATGACGTTGGCATATCTTACAATCAGTTGCTTACGTATTATTACGTGCGCGCACACCCCTTCAGGAAACTACACCCAGATTATCCGCGCAACCGCAAATATTCAAAACACGCACGTCACATATGTTAATGTTAATGGTTATATTATACTTTCTATTAGTTTTCATGGCTTTTACGTTGCCTAAGCTGAACGTTTTAGTTGTAGGGTATACATGTAACTTTTATCTTAATGTATATTATTTCGTAATACAATGAGTTATTCGTTAGAAGGACCGTGTTAAAGCTTTGGCAGGAAAGAAATTTATAAACTGGAGTGACCGAACTCGTATATATGTTAATATTTTGTTAAGGAAAGCTGAATGATTCTATTATTATGTGTATGTGTATTTAGGGCTACGTTTTCCGCCAATTACAGAAACAAATACAGGTTGTGTCACATGAGGCAATTTCGCTTCAGCTTGGAACGAATTTTCTGACATGGATGCATTTCATCGATTTCATCCATTAATACTCAATTGCCGGAAATTTTGAGCCTCAGTTATTTAGTATGTGAATATGTGATAAGTTTATGTTTAAGAAGTATCAATTTATTAGGGCGCCAATTCTACTTATATATCGCTTTGCAAGCTGCAGCAAAAATTACCACGTGTAGATAAGGTGCGCATGACTAAATGTTAAAGTTGTTGATATTTCCGCTTTATATAATAAAGTTATAAAGTGGTACAAAGCAGTATAATGTAAATGTTTATTTTTACAAGAGTGTACCTGGTTTCAATGCTTTTTTATTAATCCTGCAGTCAGACAGGGTTGCCACTTTTAGAACTGTTCGAGGCTTATATTACTTTATAATTTCAAAGTCAGTTTCACTGTTTCTCAGAGTTATTCTGTGCAAGTAGCGATAAAGTTCAGAGTGTTAATAAACAAATCAACTCCATTATCCTCTGATTCCTGTAGAGGGTTCACTTCATTTACAGCCGTTGAAGATCTGCTGGATCGAGTACGTCTGGGAGAGGCGGAACTTCAACGGGATCTGCATCATCTTGACGATCTCCATCCCATAAGCCCGATGGTGCAAATCCGTCCCAATCCACACCATAGGTTAAGTCGTGCTCTGACTAAGAATAAATAATTACTGACAAATTAGCAATGTATAATTTTTTAAAGGATCCTGTAAAAAATGCCAAACATTCATTGGAATTTTTGTGTAACAAAAAACATGGCCTGGCATGCGGCAAAAAAAAGATGAAATCGAGTTCGATCAAGTCAGGACACTGATCTTAAACTAATGTTGTCATGCACTGCATTACTTGAATTGTTCCTTGTGGCAACTGGTAAATCCTAATCCATCAGCATTGATCCGCTATACCAGTTAGTCCTCAAGTGTCTACATTTAACATGCAGTTCAACAGGCTTACCATCCTTAACTCTTGAGTTATAGTATGATTTGAATTCAAACATTCAACAATCCCGAAATCCAAAGATTTGTTTCTTTCTGTGCTAATTGGGGCTCTCGCATGGGCGTTTGCAACCTCCGTCAACTGTCTGTTGATTCTTGGGAGACATACGTAATGAAGTGCATATAAATGCACTTCATTTGAAGGTCCAGTGAACCACAATCCTCCATACAGCCGAATAGCGAAAAAAATGTGTGCGTGCAACCGTAGAAGACATCCCTCCACAAGCGTTCTATACGTTGATTGTGCACGCTTTTTCCAGTGATGTGGCTACCACGATCGGGACCACGAAGAGGGTGAGACAACATATATCGCACAATGTCAACATTCTCACTACCTTTGTCCGTTCGCACCCGTGACGGAAGCCAAACCGTTCGACTGCTACAAGAAAACTGGTAAATGCAGTGGCTGCTGTATTGTTTGGATTAAATCTCAAGAATACGATCATTCTCGAAAAGCCATCGATTCCGCCGTGGATTACTAATCGCCACCTACCAAGCAATGCAGTAAATACAATAAATACAATGAAGTAAAGGGTAAAACTGTAAGTAAACTAAAGATAAATTGACAGTACTAACCTGATGCGCTTGTGGTTTCCGTCGACATGACACAATGCAAGCGGACCATACACTTGCTACTTGCGCCTATTTACTGTGCGGATTGTTAATGCTCGAAGAAGAACTCCTTCTGGGTTTACTCGTCTCATTGCTTCTCTGATACGCACTTGTTGGACTTTGATGTCTCTACTTACAAGAGCACCTGCCATTCGCCTGTACCCAAATGAAGGAAACTCTCACACAATTCCTTGAACGATCCTGTCAAGGGTGTCATTATCTATTTGTGAATAAATTTCAGTCGCTGACAGTCCGAAATCACATAATCGCCTTTCAACTGTCCTTAGGCTCACGTCCAGCATACGCGATATTTTCGGGATAGTAAAACCTCTCTCTAACAGAAACTGCAGTTGGTTCAGCGGTGCATTGAATTTTGGGCACCCTGGTCGTCTGGTACAGACTAGTTCTGCTGAGTAGGAGAGAGAAACATTCTGCAAGGCATGGCTAAAGATATCGTGAGCATTTCCAACAAGAACAATGGCTGTAGGTTATTTACATCATCTTAGCTTAATTACCCACCAAAATATCGTGCGATGAAGTTGTACTGCCAATCTAGCCGATATAAAATACCGTCCATGTTTTCGACTCCACCGGACCTGTTTTTAATCTGTCTTATTAAACTTAGTAACGTTCTCCTTATGAATCCAACTGCTTGGGGTTCAGCCATCTTGAAATTTCTTTGCTTCTATGCTTTTGGCGGGAAATTTCTACGTATTGTCTTCGTTCATAATTTAATATATCACAATTTAATGTATCACAATTTGATGTATCACAATTTCATGTATCACAATTTGATGCATCACAATTTGATGTTGTCGGGAACTGACAGATAAGATTATTATCATTATATCATTATTGCATGTCGAAAGAATTGATTGACAATTAAAGTGAGAGTGCGAGTGATCTAGTCACGAAAATGGGAGAGTTGAGTGGTGTTCTGTTCACTGTATGTTGAAATGTGATTGCGAGCGAGCGAGAGAGAAAGAGATCCACAGCATCGAGAGACTTGAGAAAAATATAATAGCCCGTGTGCTATCTATATCTGTGACTGTGACCTTTTTGTAAACTTTTATTTTGTTATTTTGCTATTGAATTTCCTGTTGTTTGAAATATACATATCATCAATATATTCTGATCGAAACTGATTCTGTCGAGGAAGACGTTTGGAGGCAAATCCTCGACAATGTATCATAATTTAATGTATCACAATTTAATGTTTCACAATTTGATGTATCACAATTTAATGTATCACAATTTGATGTATCACAATTTGATGTTCCGCAATTTAATGTATCGCAACTTAATGTGCCACAATTTGATGTCACACAATTCAGCACTGAAGCAGAATTTAGCGTCACACAATTTGCTTCCACTGCACTAAAATTGATCCTTAATATTGGCGGGGACCACACGTCATAGACAAGATATCGTATAAATTCAGGAACTCGTTTTTTGGACGGCATTTGCTTCTGTTAATACGACGTTCGAGTTATTTCAAGAAATATGGTTTTACTATCTATTTTATTTTGAAATAATAGAGAAGAACTGCGTTCTTGTGTCATTTACAGTCAAAATGCTATTATTGCTATGCTTTAACATAAGTGTTGTTTAATTATAATTAGCATACTAATTTTCCTCCAAATTCTAAGTTTAAAAAATTCTGACTGATGCATTCACATCAGTTGCATTAGTCTGGATCTGCCCCTGAGTTACACAGCATCATATCGAATCTTGTAAGTGACATTAAAGTTTAAACTGAGATATTGTAACAAGAATTAGGCAGATCTTATAAAAATAATAGTGGCAATGTACAGAAGTGTTATTCGTGCCATAATGATTACCACGCGGTCTTTCCTCGCCATCGGCATTAAAAAATAGCAAAAATAACCCATTTTCAAACCGCGATTACACCGATTTATTGTGGAGATACTGTATCTCGTGTCGTAAGGTATCAATAGAAAGAATAAAGCATCCGTAATTCGATGTCGTATTTTTTTTATTTTTTGTTTAAAAAATCGAATTAGCTTCTGCATTGTTTCAAAGCTATTTTTGTGGCGTGTACACTGACCCGAAAAGGTCATGAATACAATGGAAAATTAACATAACACAAAATTAATTCTTAAACAAAACAAGTAAAAAGTAGTGCAATATGTTCACTATAAAAATCAATTATCAAGACATACCTTCAAAAAATTAAGATCCTCGTTGCCAAAAATAGCAATATATTTCGACTACTTTCTGCCAAGCGTCCATGAAAAATTTTATTTTTGAATATTAATAAAGCGCAATATATCCTGGGAAGACCCTCATTCTTCCTCTGATCTCCTATATTCGCGTATATAAAACATGCATCATTAATAATTTTTGCGTCTGCGTTGCTATAGCAACGTAACGCTATGTAAGCGATAAATTTCTGTCTGGCTGGGTGGCGGGCTGTGGGTAGTCAACGAATATGACGTATTTTGACGTCACAAAATACACTGTAACACTCAAACGGCTTTTACTGTCAACGATGATGTTCCGACATTGCACCAAAGTAACTTTTGACGTATGCTGTGCATGGCAAATTATCCCGTGTTTACATCGTGGCAGAGATCGTGGGCTGTTCGAATTCGGATTAAAAGCAGTTTCATTCTTTATTTTCCTGGGATTTTGCGAAGGTATGTACTTGCAGTTTTTGATATACTTTCTTAATTTTGATCCATTCTATTCTCATTGCAGAAGCGTAAGATTTGTTTTATAAAATGCGAATATTTTCACGTATAATACAAATATGTTGCGTCACTATAATCAACAAGACGTTCATAAATTCAACAAGACGTGGCGACTCAGGCGTTTACTCCGGGTACATGACCTTAACCCGTCAGTCTCACTGAAAACGATGGAAAACGTGGTGAAGTGACTTAGACCCATTGAATTCAATGCTTAGACCTCCTTAAGGAGAAAACTGGGCTCCAGCACGCTTTGGTTCTGTATTAGTTGTCAAAATAGCATACGGGCGAAGATATTCGAACATTACTTTCATCAACGTTTTTGTCTTCAAACTTTATTCAGTATATATTCAAATTTCATCTCCAAATATATTGAAAATTCCAAAAGAATTCATTATCTGAATATCAGAACAAATCTGGATGAAATATTAACGATTAATTTGCTAAAAAGTCCATTTATTTTGACCAGGTAGAAGTCTATTTTTAATTTTTTACACAAACTCGTGAATTGGCGGAAAATATCGGGTTTTTCACGCGCACATGCAGAGCATCCAGAATCCAGATGGCATGCTATTTTAGGAATGCCTGTTGCTATAAACACGCGGAAAATACGCTATATACGAAATTTCAACCTGTAGATACGGTTTCTGAGTCCTAAATAACCGTAGAGTACTTCCCTTGCATGTTTTGACAGGTGGAATATGATACTTGTGGGCTAAATTGACTCAATGGTTTATCTCCAAATTTGTGTATTAATCTGAGTGAATTGAGACATATGTAGTGTTTTTGAGGCGTTATTTCTCTCACAAACGAGCATGTTTCCTTAGTTTTCGATCAGCAATGAATAGGTTCGTTGTATTGCTCATGACAACGCTGATTTGTAACGAAAAATACCATTAAAACAACTGGAAATAGTCTTTTCTAAAATCTACTCTTAAACGATTGAAATGAGTTGAATCCGAGGCCCAATCTGCGGCCGAATCCGAGGCCCAATCCACGGCTACCTTCACAGTTGTAATCAAAATGCAACATTTGTACTATGTTCACGTATTCGCTGCACGTCGCTGTAGCGTCTTTAACATTGAATATTTTTCGCTCAAAAGCGGCAAATATCTTGGGAAAACGATAGCGATTCATTCAGTGGTATTTTCCTAACTTCTGCGAAATTCAGTTCGGGGAAGTCAATGACGGCAGGTTATGGGGCCAAGCAGCCAATAGGGAACAATCATTTGCAGTTATACCGCACGCTAGTCGCGTAGCTACATCTTGTTTACAGCAATAATACAAAACGATTGGGATAAAGAATAATTTGGCAAAAGTTCCTAAAGGGCACCCATACACACGCCAGTGAGTCACCAGACGGTCTACAGACACACTAATTTTGTTGAAGATTGCAGCATGTGAGTAAAAGTTTCATTTTTGTTACTTTATAAAGTCAATAGACAAATTTAGCGACCTCGAAACAGGGCCGTTGCTAGAGCGTTAATTGGGGGGTTGAATATTCATATTTTCAGTTTTTATGTTATGCCCGATTGATTTCGTTTCAAGTCAAGTTGATTTCAAAAGAAATTAGTCGGGCATAACACAAAAATATGAATATTCAACCCCCCAATTAACGCTCTAGCGACGGCCCTGCCTCAAAACTTTTAGTATAGGCAAAGAAACAAAAATCTACGTCCACAGTTGAAAAGAACGCTCCAAAATTAGTATAACTGAAAAGTTTCATTGAGAAATACTATAATAATATCAGGAAATTATGCATGGCCATTCGAAGTTTGTAGATTTCATATATTTTGTATTTTATTTCATGTATTTTCATATATTATTTAAAAGTTTCTCAAATATCGAGAAAATTTCAGTGAAAACACTTACAAAATTATTTTCATCTATGGTGTTGCCTATCTTGCTATACAATTGTGAAATTTGGGGACCGTATTTAATCGGTAAAAGAGATTCGATTGACGCGTTCAAAAACAAAATTTTTAAAATATATAATAATGCCGAAAAATTACACTTAAAGTTTTGCAAACGTATTTTGGGAGTTAAAATCCACAAATTTGGCTGTGTACGCCGAATTGGGAAGAATGCCTCTGAGTACCGAAATGTGTACTAGGATAGCTAAATTCTGGTTAAGGATTAAAAGCCCAAGGTTTCACAATACTTTAGTTGGTAAGGCGAGGGATGTCTGTTTAGACCACAGGCGGCCCAGTTCAGTGTGTAGTTTCATATAGAGATCAGTAGCGAGCGGTAGTGTATTGTTTACATATGTAAGATGCATGCGCATAAGGTTGGCAACTAAATTTCGCCTAACGAACATATGACTTTTGTTAAACACAAAATACATCGCTCGTGGAATTAAAAACAGGTAAAAAATTATAGCACGTTAATCTCCGATAATTTTACTATACATACCCAGTGAAACTTGCCTTCAATGTTTCCGAATAGCTGCAAAATTTGAACATATTTTGCATGTATTGACAAAAAATTTCTTGTCCCGATGCGGGGTGCCAGAGGTTGGCGTACACGTCAGCCTTTAAAAAGCATTTATAGGCTCCTATTGGTTTAAATGAATATTTCGTTAAAAGTGCACCCGTAGGAGTTTATAAATGCTTTATAAAGCCTGACGTGTACGCCAACCTCTGGCATCCCGTATCGCGACAAGAAATTTTTTGTCAATGCATGTAAAATATGTTCAAATTTTGCAGCTATTCGGAAACATTGAAGACAAGTTTCACTGGGTATGTATAGTAAAATTATCGGAGATTAACGTGTTATAATTTTTTACCTGTTTTTAATTTCACGAGCGATGTATTTTGTGTTTAACAAAAGTCATATGTTCGTTAGGCGAAATTTAGTTGCCAACCTTATGTATCTTATATACACAGCAAAAAACGCACAACCTGTTCTGGCCTGATGAAAACAGCATTGAACAATGTCGTGCTGCCCACATTGTTCAAGGTTGTTAACAATACTGAACAAGTTGATGAGCCTGAACTAGCCTGCAATCAGGTGTAACAATGTTGAACAATATTGTTGACAACCTTGAACAATGTGGGCAGCAAAACATTGTTCAATGCTGTTTTCATCAGGCCAGAACAGGTTGTGCGTTTTTTGCTGTGTATGTAAACAATACGCTACCGCTCGTTACTGATCTCTACATGAAACTACACACTGAACTGGGCCGCCTGTGTTTAGACCTGTGTACAAAGCCAGTGTCTTTTATCACGCATTTCCTAATGTTATGCGGTGTAAAAATGAAAGACTTTAAAAGTTTTAATATATCTCAAAGAGAGTTAGAAAATTTTTGCCATGGTTTAAAAGGTAATCTAGAAGAACAAGATGTTCGTTTTTGGAAAGACTAGATTCAACAGCAAGAAAATCAAGGAAAACTTGGGACATTTAAAAAGTTTAAAACGAATTTGAATTTTGAGGAATATTTGGGTGATATTAGTAATATTAAACATCGTCAAGCTGTTACAAAACTCAGAGTCTCTTCTCATAGACTGCCGGTTGAGTCTGGCCGCTATAATAATATTCCTTTTGATAAAAGAACTTGTAAACTTTGCAACTTAAATGAAGTTGGGAATCAGCAACATTATTTAATGCAATGCAGTAACACATTGCTTAAAGAGATTAGATATAGTTTTATCCAGAAGCTAGACAAAATTAATAGCTCATTTTCATTGTTTAATGATCAAGACCTGTTTTTATACATCATATCAATGAAAGACAGATCAATAACGAAATTAGTTGGTAAATTCTGTTATGATATATTAGCAGGTTTTGACCATTTACAGTAATATATACTTACCTTGTATTGTTCTGTGTGTTGTATCAAGTTGGGCTAGCTTAGCAACTTAAATATTTTGTAATTTGTTATTATGTGTAGTATCGAATGTATCTCTTATGATATCTTGTTGATTAAATATTATTATTATTATTATTATTATTATTATTATTATTATTATTATTATTATTATTATTATTATTATTATTATTATTATTATTATTATTATTATTATTATTATTATTATTATTATTATTATTATTATTATTATTATTATTATTATTATTATTATTATTATTATTATTATTATTATTATTATTATTATTATTATTATTATTATTATTATTATTATTATTATTATTATTATTATTATTATTATTATTATTACTATTGGTTTACTTATATTTATTACTATTGGTTTTGAAACTAATATTACTAAAAACTGTACTAGAAAAACTTTACATTATAAGGAATTTTGCAATGCTTTGAAGCAGCGATATGACACTGTAGAATATTTTAATTTATCAATGGGAGCTATTGGTGTATTTGGACTGGAGTGTAAAAAGATTTATGACTTTTTAGATAATGTATTGGGTTTAGATGTATCTCAAAGAAGCTTTATAGTTAGGAAATTATGCGGAGTATGCATTAGGAGTACGTACTATTTATTCTGCATGAGAGACAGGAAATGGAATAACCCGGAACTTTTATATTGGTAATTTTGACTTTTAATATCTTGGTGTATATAGATTTAAAAAAAAATTTCTGTACCATAGTAACAGCTTGGATGCCTACATATTGTAGTGAGTGCAGGTTGTCATATTTTTAATAGTGTAAATTGATTATTAAATACATGTTTCCATTATTATTATTATTATTATTATTATTATTATTATTATTATTATTATTATTATTAATATTATTATTATTATTATTATTATTATTATTATTATTATTATTATTATTATTATTATATTATTGTATTGGCACTTGCTAAATTATACCTATTCCTACTGGAAATCCCGGCACACTGGGACAAAGTCGGGATAGTTTTCGGTAGAGAAAACCTCTAGGGACCCAGGAAATGCTTAAAAGTAGGCGTTAAAGCACCTTTATCGTCAGTCTAAATTCGAAAGCTTAGCGTCATTGCCAAACTTTCGAATTTGATTATTTTAAAGCTTAGGTATAGGTAATTAGAACTATATTACTGTTGTGTACGGTCTTTCACAATAACAGTCCCTATACAAGGTTAAGGGATACCTAGGGTAACACAATAGTTTGGTCTGATTGTAACTAAACTAAAATGTAGCATGCTTGCAGAGGCTGAACAAATATATGACAATTGGGCATGTAGAAAATAAATACAATGATAATTGGTGTGTGTCTAAGAAAGTGTGGCTTATGATGCTTGTATGTTGTTATATGAACAAAAAAGCTTGCATGGAGGCGTGAAAAATTTGAGAAAGTAGATGAGGAAGCGTTTATATTCATGTGTGCGCCAGATATCCCTGAACGCAGCGTTTCGTCCATCGGGACTCATCAGCAGGGAATAGGGGAAGGATTCTTGTATAAAGAAAAAGATTGAAAAGATAGTCCTGTTGGTAGCATGTAAAATAAAGAATTAATTAAAGCCTGCACGGAATGTGTATGGTGATCCACAATAAAAAAACTTTTGAAGAAAGTGCTTGCCGAACGTTCCCGTTTCCTTACTTAGACCAACTCTGTGTGCCATTTTCAAGTTGTAGTAAGGTAGTATTGTAATGAAGACAAAAGTTAAGACTTGCGTTCGCAGGTAGCAGAAGCAAAAGAGGCACGTTTGTTGTGTGTATATGTATAAATTGCGTGTTCAGTGTCACGTGATATGTCTAGTGTGTTATATAATGTGGAGAATGATGTGTTTGTTTGTATATGCTTTGGTCGTTAAGGTCCATACAGTTGTGTGAGAAGCCTGAGCTAACCAATAGGCAGTTTTTAATGTCTTTTGTTGTTAAGATAATTTATATACATGAGGAAATCGGAAACGTTGGTGTCAGTATTAAGGTATCGGTTTGTTCGTGTTTATATTTAATTTGATCTTAATTAAACAACGTTGTTGTGCTGAATAATACAAGGTAGATATCAGGACTATTGATTCGGTTGGATTTATGCGTTCAAGTTGTATGTTAGCCTGCTCGCAGATCCCGCCTGAAAATCAAACGGGAAATTAGGGGTCTACTAAACTGCGAAGCTAATCATGTTCCGTGACGTATCACTTACATACATTTAAGTAACGCGTGTTCATTGGTTTAACATCTTGGTGAACCTAAGTCGTATCATGATTGGCTAAAATTATGAATTAATTTTATCGTGTTTCTAATAATTTATAACTTGCTAGTTCATTTACAAAACAACATGGCGACATTTTGTGACAAGCGCTCTTTTCCAAGTGATCGTTGGAATAACGTACTTGAGAGTGTTTGTTTGACATTTAATTTCAAAGAACTTTACCCTGAACAAAAGGAGGCTTTGGAGCAGTACTTTTTGGGGCGCCATGTTTACGTAAACTTGCCAACAGCTTTCGGAAAGTCTCTGATTTACCAGGCCGTTCCTAATGGGTTTCAAATTGAGCAGGTTCTTCGAAACTGCCATAAACTTTTTTACGCTGGAAGATATAACAAAAGTGGAGATATGGAGAAGACAGCATGCAGTTGGTGTTTTGTCTGCCATTGCCCAAATATTTGGTGATGTTAATGTTGATACTGGTCTTCTCGCAGATTGCGATGATGAAGTGAATTTTGAAATGGAGTGGGAAGAAGTGAGAGATGACCCTAGTTTTCTGAGTATGATGGACAGTCAAGATTGGGGATACTGTGACACTGATACTTCAATGGAGTCAAATACTCCAATGAATAATAGCAGTTTTTTTCTGAGGAATTTGCAGGGACTTACAGAGAGTAAAAATTAGTTGGTGAAAAACTCTTTTGATTAGTACATAATAATTTCTGCCCTTTTAACATCTCACTAACAATAGCCTGCATGCAGACATGTGTTTCCATAAAGGTTGTCCAATGCAACTATATATAGAAATAGATAAATGCCAATCATGTGACCTGCAATGTCTACTGTAATTTGTTCAGTTGTGATTAAATTCTTTATGTAATGTTCTCTTTTCTTAAAATTATTCAACCTTTCCAGTAGATATTACGAGCTTTTCCTGTGCTAGATTTCCACCAAAATTATATCTTTTCTTATGATCATGTAACAATGTATTTATACCTGTATATATTTGCTTATGACAACCTTTTTGACAGTGACTGTATATATTTGTATTATAGTACAATATGAAGCTATCAAAATTGCATTACATTCTGCCAGGAATTTTTAAAATTAGTTTCTAATGATACCAACTACTAATAGCCTGCTTGCAGACCCCACCTGAAATTTGAAGGTAGTGATATTTGCTGAGCAACGGCTTTAAATGGTTTTTGAAAGCCAAAATTTTGATTCTGTTAATTAACAATCATTGAATTAGGACTTCAGATCTTGGTCTCAGCAATGGTCTAATAATACTTATCCAATAGGATGTCATTGCAAAAGCTAAATTCAATAACTGTTTTATTATACAATGATTACTGTCGAAACTTTAAATAGGATCTATGCATCGTGTTTAGAATGACATGACCTACAAACACAATTAAGATTGCATCGGCATTGTATAATAATTCTATCATAGAAACATGTCTTTTTCAGAACATATCTGATATCGCTAATGTTAACATGACATTGTTCAGCAATAAATTCAAATACTGCCTATCTTGCCTTTCTATGCAAGATCATATATCCTTTGTGATCACTGATCCAGTTGTAAAACTTTTGCAGATCAAAATTGTTTAATAAAGTTGGTTTCATATCGGAACAAAACCCATAGCTTCTGCCAGGTGTTTTGGTTAATACATCTTGAGAGAGATTCTGCTGATAGACTTTGTACTGGCATTTGGTCCAAGTTTCTTGACAGCATCTTTGAAAATTCTATTCAAAAACTCAAGTGCAAGGCCAAGAGAGATATTACCACCCAGCTTTTGTCTTCTTTTTGAAAATCTGTTCCAGATTAGATCATGTGCAGCTTTGGGACTTAGAAGAGCATATATCTGGAACATCATGTACAGTGCTTCCAAAGCGTATTTCCTACTGCTTTGGCCATCATGATGCAAATACAACAATAGGAATTTCTAACTCCTGATGACTCTAGCTCCATCTCCCTCAGAGATTGCATCAAAAAGATTAAGAACAACCATGCCATACTCAAGCAGGGCCTTCTGGTAATTGTACACATCATCTGCTATGACTCCTTCATGGATTTCAGTCAGGAGTGGTTGCTCTTCTATGCTGACCAGAGGATTGTGAGATTGCTCATGAGTGTATCGCCATTTTCCATCCGATGAACATGTCTTGTTGCATCCAGGGAACCTACACTTGAATCTTCCATTTGGTGTTTTGTCCTTCATCCTCTGCAAATGCTTCTCTTCGAGTTGATCAACGGCAAGGGCAATCTTTTCATGCCTGGCTTTGTCAAGAACATACTTGTCAACAATTTTTGCTGATAGATCATGAAGGAAAATCTTTCTTCTTTGCTTTGCTCCAACTCTCTGTTTGGTCTGGCACACACTGTGACTTTTCTTCCAATTTTTCAATGCCAAGCTCCTTCATACCAGCTGCAACAATACGTGCCTCTACTTCTAACACGAAAAAGCGGCGACAAGGGTTAACTGCAGAATCAACATCACTCTTGACATTACGACGGTTTATTAAATTTCGGTCGCTGTATAATGTGCACTTATCTCTAGCTGATGCTGGGCTGTAGAGGTGTGAAAATGCAACCTATACAGTAGGAAAAGGAAATATTTAAGTTCAGGGCACAAAATAATAATGCATTCCTCAGTCACCTAAGCTTATAGAAACAGCAAAATATTTATAATTGCATACTGACTTTGATGGGGAGGGGGATATAAAAAACTAGAAAATGGGTTTGATCCCCCCTTTTATCAATATTTATGATAACATTTTTATTGATCCCTTTTCTTAAATAAACACACCCCTTTTAGTAGCTCCCCATTTTTTAAAAAAAATCATGTTCCCCTTCTTCCATTATTTCACAAAGTCCCCCCCTATAAGAAAGGGGGAAGTTCAAACTATGCATAATACAACCACTGAAATATAGATATAATGCCAACAATAATGTAGGCAGTATATGAATATCCTTACTCCAATTGCCTTGTTTCCACCATTCCAATCTACTATTTCACAATGAATTCCATCTAACCGTTCTTCGGGAGTGAAACCATTGCTTAGGGTCATATGAGCATTCACTGCCCTTTCGACCGTCAGCTGATCTCCAACAATTGCCTGACTTGCATATTCTCGTTCCTCACCATCACCAACATACGGAACATAACCATGGAGTTCCTGTAATATCTTTTGTATACCATTAGCATCATTTTCACTCTCGAAAATAACTCCCAGGAAATTCTGAAATAAATCAACATTTAAGCTAGTATTTAATTCCATACTAGTTGTAGGTACTGTAAATCGTATTAATACTTATTTTTACAGCTGAATTAATTACTAGTTGCTGTATGCCAGGGGTTTGACATCCTTAAATCTTAACCTGGAATCTTAAAAAGCGGTGGTGTTTGATATTCGACACATTGATTTTTAGGAAGAGTTTAATACTAAGCTATTTGGCATTGTCTCAGACATTTAAACTTGGGACATACAGTATATATACACATTTCACAAGAAACAATCCAAATATAAGAATATAAGCATATTGAGAACAAATTGCTTTACATCTCCATGCTAGAATTATACTGTATGTTTTAAAATACTAGAGATTTGATAGTGAGACATTATACTGTATGTTTGAAAATACTAGAGATTTGATAGTGAAACTTAGTTATTTAGCTATTTAGCTCAACCTCCCATTTAAAAAGTTGACCACCCTATTCCCTTCACTACTTCCTCTCATCCTATAACACTGATTGTATGCAAATATACAATGCTGAAACTCACTGAACTTGTTGGTTGTGATGCTTCTTTGCTATATTTGTGCTGGATGTGCTTCTCAACAACATCTTGTCCAAACTTTAAGCACTGTAGATTTTCAACCAGAATTCTCTCAGCTAATGTTATGTAATTTGATCTATGTAATTTCTGCTCCCGGTGATCAGGAATACATTTGCCATTTTCCATTTGTTTGACACCATGCAGTGGGATATCTGTACTTAAATGGTTTCCAGAGATTCTGTTTGTTGTTGCGTTAACTGTCACATAATGTCTATCAATGTTCTGATGGTCCTGGGTCATGAAATGAACAGTTTGATGATAGTCAACATTATCAATAGTAAGCTTGAATCCAGGGGATGGTTTGCACATGTGACAGATGGTCTGGAATCTCTTCCCAATGAATTCTTTTCTGCCAACCACTTTCGATCATTCTCAACCATCTCCTTTACCTGTTTTTCATAGCCTTCTCCAAATTCATCCAACTTCTTATAGAGGTGGGTAGGTGAAGTAACCAGTCGTAGATGAGCTAGCCTTGACATCATAGGCTATTGAAAGATTGATTTGAATTACTTAAGTTTGATAAAAAAAGAGTTGAGTCTACAAATTGTGTTAATATATACACCAACACGCTTACAGCCCAATTGGAATGGTATAGAAATATCCCCAACATCAACTGCACGGCATTCATATATGGTGATCGGTTTCTGAGCAGGATTGAAGCCGCCATTCCAACTGCTCGAAACCACGAGCTTTTTTCAGTCTTCTTCTTGTTAGAACCACCTGCCACTAACACTGAATAAAACAATGGTGCTCTCTCCTGTAGCTCTTCATTCTCTTTGGCAAATGAAAAATCCAGCATTTTTTGCTTTGAAGGAGATCGTAAACAACTGGGATTTTTCCTCGAGCAAATATTTGTGCACTCACGGTCAATTTGTTTTAAGACATTAACGATAAGATGTTTTCTGATCTGTTTACTGTGCCATGCTATAGGCCGAACTACATATGTCCGACACAACAAAAGGCAGTTGCTCAATGGCTTCTTGCACATTAAATTTAGACTTTCCTGAAACCAGATATCTCGTGCTTTTTTTCGATCACTCGGAAACACAACACACACGAGAAACTATAGATATTTTCGGAAAAAACCTGGGAAGAAGCAAGAATGCTTTCCTCCATTAATATTAATGACTTAGAATTTGCATTAATTTATGTAATTTATGTGGATTTGGTTGACGTCAGGGAACATGATTAGCTTCGCAGTTTAGCAGACCCCTAATTTCCCGTTTAATTTTCAGGCGGGGTCTGCGAGCAGGCTAGTTGTATGTGAATTGCTTAGAAAATCAGTAGACATTTGATGGACACGTGAGTGAAAACCGAGTGTGGTAGAAAAATTTATTGTTACTCAATATAAAGGTATGTTAGAAAGGTATAATATCTTATAACATGGGAAGTTTATTTTGTATATTTATAAATCTAGAGAAGTCTATTTTGTATTTCTGTATTATTAGGCTGTGAGTATTGGCATTCTACTGCAAGAAATAGTTGTGTTTATAGGTCAGTTGATCTTCCAGTACGGCGTTATGTTCATATGTCCAATCCACTCTTTTCGAGGTTGACCGACGGGGGGTAACACGTGCATGTAGTAATTCGAAACAGTCGGACAAACAACAAGCGTCGCGTTAATACTTTGTATACGAGGAACTATTGATTATCGATAATTTTAGCAAAATTTACTTTTTAAAGACAAAGAAAGGCAAAGTAAAAAAGGGCAAAATTCTATCAAAGCGCATGGATAGTACTTTGAAGCGCAATCATTTTGAGAAAATGTCGCTTCTGACTTGAAACAATATTTAAAAGCGCGAAGCGTTTCAGTAACTGGATGTCTTAAACCAGCATTAGTTGAGATAGCGAAATCCGTCGAAAAAATGTTGATACCTGTCTTAGACTATGCAAAATCAAAAGAGGAGAACAAGTTAATTATTCATGGTGTTGAAATAGAAGATCCGCTATCTTCAGCGCACGAATATGTAAATGATTTTAACGCATCGCCGCCATTCGGTCTTTTCGATATTTTTAACCATCTCATATACTGTTCCACAGAAGATGATAAACAAGGGCTTGCCGCATACAAAGCATTTGATGACTATCGTATTTTTGAAGAGGGATATGTTTAATCTCTATTAACAAAGCCATTACCCAGTGTGATATGGTTGGCCAATTGTTTAAAAATGGGTTCGTGATATATGGCTCTAATCCAATGTATATTTTTACTCCGCCTGCCGTAGGCGAGGCGGAGTTTTAAAATGGCCCCGTTTCTGTATTTTTTTTTTTATTTTTATTTTTTTTCGGTGTCGCAAGTAGGCGCAGCGCTCATGGGTGATACCGCTGGCACAAGCCGTGTGAGCCGACCTAAACACGGCGTTTAAACTCAATTTCTAGCCGAATATGTCAACAAAACACGCATTTTAACATGTATGCTAGAACATCTAAGCCCCAAGAAGGTTTTACGTGCAAAGATTCTCATGCAAAGTGTTTTAAAACGCCAAATTCCACCGCGAAACTTTACCGAGGAGCGATGTATCGCGGGGAAGTTTTGAGAGCGTGTTTCCGTCATTTTCTGTTGTATTCCTACTTTTAAGAAAATTTAGAAATTTCTACACGAGAATTAAACGCAAATTCGCGTGAGCCAACCTAAACACGGCGTTTAAACTCAATTTCTAGCCGAATATGTCAACAAAACACGCATTTTAACATGTATGTTAGAACATCTAAACCCCAAGAAGGTTTTACGTGCAAAGATTCTCATGCAAAACGTTTTAAGACGACAAATTCCACCGCGAAACTTACCGAGGAGCGATGTATCGCGGTGAAGTTTTGTATGGTGTCATATTTCCGCCAAAATTCAAGTTTCGTATTCGCAACATGATAGTTTGTATTCGCAACATTATAGTTTGTATTCGCAACATTATAGTTCGTATTCGCAACGTGATAGTTTGTATTCGCAACATTATAGTTTGTATTCGCAACATTATAGTTTGTATTCGCAACATTATAGTTCGTATTCGCAACATGATAGTTTGTATTCGCAACATGATAGTTTGTATTCGCAACATGATAGTTTGTATTCGCAACATTATAGTTTGTATTCGCAACATTATAGTTCGTATTCGCAACATGATAGTTTGTATTCGCAACATTATAGTTTGTATTCGCAACATTTTAGTTCGTATTCGCAACATAATATCATTTTTTTTAGTTTACTCGATTCTGATTGGTTAAAAAGTGTGCCGATTAATCCTTAATCGGCACATTGTGCCGATTAAAAATTAATCGGCACGGAAACGGGCTATACGTCATGTAGTAAAATGTTTTTGTGATAAAATTTGTCAACATTTTTGTATTTTTATTTTGAAATATTCAAAAAATCAGCAGTTTTTTGTACAAAAATGTTCACAAGGTGGTTAAAAAACTTTCGATGGATGAATACTCGTGTTAGAAAAGGTTTCTTTGAAGAGAAAATGGCAAACCTGAAAGTATTTGTTGCGAAAGTTTGCGAAACATATCGTCGACAGCACTTCATTCACAAAAACAGTTAAGTTCAGCATTGAAATATGCAGTAAAATGATATTAATAGGAAATTACACTTGTTCTCGAAGTATTAATGAAAAATCTCACTTGTGTTTGGCGAAATATTTATAATACCGCTCGTGCTACGCACTCGCGGTATTATAAACATTTCGCCAAACACTCGTGCGATTTTTCATTAATACTTCTCGAACCGTGTAATTTCCTATACTTATAGTTTGTATTCGCAACATTATAGCTCGTATTCGCAACATTATACTTCGTATTCGCAACATTAACATTCGTTTTTCGTTTCAATATTAATATTCACGAAGATGAATTTTGGCGGACATTTTACAGGCGTCAAATCTCCGCCAAAATTCAAGTTTTCAAACGGAAAATTCCGATAGAAGTGGAAACACCACAACACTAGGATGTATAGGGTGCAGTAAAACACTGCTTTTAAAAAACTGTGTTTTACTGCGCCCTGATCCTAGCCAGCATATGTGGCGTTGGGTCAGGGCTATTTCAGATCCGTTGGAGCACCTCCTTATTAATCAGGTAGAGATAAGACATCAGCCATCATACACTGCGGATTGATTTGTAAACAGTTTAAAGAACGAGAAATCCGTTGCAAAACGGAAACATCTTGTGGCCGTATTTCTGTGGAACTCGTCGGGCAGGCGCGTTGGAAATACGGCCAGCCAAAACACTATCCTATTTTGTATGTTTCAATCGCGCACGCGACGTAAAATTCCTATCGGCTAAGATTCAATTTGATTAAGAACTTATTGTTTTAAATTATTATGAACATAAACAATCAAACGGCTTCCGTCGCAAGGAGTTCGCAAGCAAAAAACAAATGGGACACAAGATTGTCTAAAGCACCGTGGGATCCTGAAACTCTCCTCGCTTTTTGCAAATTTTTTAGGAGTATTTGTTTGTGATTCGATTCGATTCTAATAATGGTATTCAATTCTAACGGTTTTGACTCTAAGATGTAAACAAATGAAATTGCCCCCAGTTAGCAACGCCCATTGTTCTTGTTCTTGTTCATTGTTTTAAAATATTCCAGAGAGACCATGTCCACCGCACCATCCATAGTGAAACACTAGGGTGGGGAAAGGCCATGACAATCTTTGCGCATACAAACGAGTACGGATAGATGTAGCCAGCGAGCGTAACTGGAAAGGGGGGGGGGGGGGGGGGGCGAGGAAAATACTGCCAGCCAAAAAACTTTTATATATTTTGTATTACGCCTACATGTTGCTATTTTTAACGAACCAATCACAGCACGAGCAAAAAATAAAAGTTATTCGTAATTATAACAAGAACAATGGGCATTGCTAACTGGGGGCAATTTCGTTTGTTTACATCTTAGAGTCAAAACCGTTAGAATTGATAATGGAACAAATCTTCGAGGAATCACAAACAAATACTCCTAAAAAATTTGCAAAAAACGAGGAGAGTTTCAGGATCCCACGGTGCTTTAGACAATCTTGTGTCCCATTTGTTTTTTACTTGCCAACTCCTTGCGACGGAAGCCGTTTGATTGTTTATGTTCATAATAATTTAAAACATTAAGTTCTCAATCAAATTGAATCTTAGCCGATAGGAATTTTACGTCGAGAGCGCGATTGAAACATACAAAATAGAATAGTGTTTTGGCTGGCCGTATTTCCAACGCGCCTGCCCGACGAGTTCCACAGAAATACGGCCACAAGATGTTTCCGTTTTGCAACGGATTTCTCGTTCTTTAAACTGTTTACAAATCAATTCGCAGTGTATGATGGCTGATGTCTTATCTCCACCTGATTAAGGAGGTACTCCAACGGATCTGAAATAGCCCTGACCCAACGCCACACATGCTGGCTAGGATCAGGGCGCAGTAAAACACAGTTTTTTAAAAGCAGTGTTTTACTGCGCCCTATACATCCTAGTGTTGTGGTGTTTCCACTTCTATCGGAATTTTCCGTTTGAAAACTTGAATTTTGGCAGAGATTTGACGCCTGTAAAATGTCCGCCAAAATTCATCTTCATGAATATTAATATTGAAATGAAAAACGAATGTTAATGTTGCGAATACGAAGTATAATGTTGCGAATACGAACTACAATGTTGCGAATACAAACAGTAATGTTGCGAATATGAAACTTAAATTTTGGCGGAGATTTGACGCCTGTAAAATGTCCGCCAAAATTCATCTTCGTGAATATTAATGTTCAAATGGAAAACGAATGTTAATGTTGCGAATACGAAATATAATGCTGCGAATACGAAGTATAATGTTGCGAATAAGAACTATAATGTTGGGAATAAGAACTGTAATTTTGCGAATACAAACTATAACAGTTGCGAATACAAACTATAATGTTGCGAATACAAACTATCATGTTGCGAATACGAACTATAATGTTGCGAATACAAACTATAATGTTGCCAATACAAACTATAATGTTGCGAATACAAACTATAATGTTGCGAATACGAACTATAATGTTGCGAATACAAACTATAATGTTGCGAATACAAACTATAATGTTGCGAATACAAACAATAATGTTGCGAATACGAACTATAATGTTGCGAATACAAACTATAATGTTGCGAATACAAACTATCATGTTGCGAATACAAACTATCATGTTGCGAATACGAAACTTGAATTTTGGCGGAAATATGACACCATAGTTTTGAGAGCGTGTTACCGTCATTTTCTGTTGTATTCCTACTTTTAAGGAAATTTAGAAATTTCTACACAAGAATCAAACGCAAATTCTACTGAAATATCTATATACAAAACACAATTTTTAACATGTAATAGTAAAAAAAAAGGGACAGCAAGGTTCTTTATCAAAACATTGCTCCAGAAATGTTTTAAAACGGCAAATTCTGATAGACTCCATCATTCCATGATTAAGGAATGAGTCAAAGAAATGTGTTCCTAATTCTAAACACTTTGTGATTTCTATCCTTGGTTTTCTATTTCTACCTATGTTGAGATGCTAATATTTCGTGCAAAGTGATTTATTTGCTTGTGCGATCTCATATAATTATAAAAGGTAAGAGACATTTTAAATAGACCTTACCCATAATGACGTCATTTAGTAGTTAAGCGAGTAAAACTATTTAAATATGGCAATATTGTTAAATTTTTTTAGATCCTTATTTGTCCAGAACATAAAATGAAACAAATAATTTACCATATTTATTTCACAAATAATCTTTTTGTTACTTAAACCATTCAATTATATTGGCATATTCAAATAGTTTTACATGCTTAACTACTAAATGACGTCATTATGGGTATGGTCTATTCCAATTCCAGAAATACATATGTTAGTCTAAAGTTCCCAACAAATTATGTTGTTGAGACTTCAGGCAGTGTGCTACAGAATAGATTTAAATGATGCTATCAGGTTAATATATTGATGTATTGTATAGACTTTTAGTCAAATTTTCTTTACTTGCAAAATAAAACAGCTATATGTTGGTGGTATTATGACAAAAGAATCTTGTTTAACAGATGTACTATGAAAGTCTTTAATTTAAATTAAATTCTAAAAAATGCAATCCTACTAGAACTCTGGACAGAGTGCCTGGCAAGTCACTCAGACATTGATTTTTGGTTATCTTAGTGATTACATAAGATGTGCTAGCAATGTCTTACTGGTAAAATGCCTTGGAAGGTACCCTAATAATAATTGATTTAAAAAGGAATTAGTTAGGCAGAACAGAAATAAGTGAATAGACCCCACGCTCAATAAACTCTCTAGTTACAGCCCTGCCTGGCCTTGTGCCCATTTTCGATTCGGCAGGCGGAGTGAACGCCTTAGCAGGCGTCTTGTTCACCAAAAACTTTAAACGCATATATATGTGTCTTTTAGACGCGTGTATATATATATGCGTACAAAACACGCATAGATATGCGTACAAAACAGGCATATATATATGGGTGTTTTGTAGGCATATACACGCGTTTAAAAGACACATACATATGCGTTTAAAGTGTTTAGTGAAAAATAATACATTGGATTAGAGCCCATATATATCACGAACACATTTTGAAACCAATGGCCAACCATAAGAATGTTTCGTGCAAACAAAATTGTCGCCCCGATAAAATGTCCTTATCCATGCTTCTCGTCAGTCGTATTTTCTCTTTTTTAAAAGACGGGAAATGGTAAAATTGAACGCATTTTTCTTCAGAATTTATTAATCTTTCTAGGTAACGCGAATCACTATTGCAAGTGCCCCACGCAAAGTGTTTAGCCATTTTCTTTCGCAGTCGAACTACTTAATATTTGATGCGCAAGTACAATGAGAACGCAATGTTTGTCCGACTGTTTCGAATTGCGCTACATGTGTTACCCCCCGTTGGTCAACCTCGAAAAGGGTGGATTACCGAGACCTAAATTTATTTAAAGTTATTGGAAAGTGAGTTGGTTATGACCATGATAAACCGGTGGTTGTGAGACATAATAATGTCCATAGCTCCTAATTGTGTTTAAATTACTGTTAATTTGTTTATAGTATACATAGATAACAATATGAGTCCTGGTTTGAATTCAAGGTGTCACCATATTGTCTTGGATTAAGGTTATTGTGTTTGATGTCCCGGTTGGTGGTTTGATATCGTTTGAGTGGAGGTGGTCTTGGTTTTTAGTCATTCTAATTGATCATGTGGCTGTTTGTGGAATCATCTTGTGGAGTTAACAGTTAGTTGAAAGGTTCTTCAGAGGTAGGTGTTGTTGGTAGATGGTTTAGTGGAAGGGGATAAGGAGAAGAGGTGGTTGGGGTGTGGGGTATGTGGTTAGTTCTTTTCTGGTGGTGTTTTTCAAGGTGTAGTCGGGAAAGGAAAGAGCTTAGGATATATTATGTTGGTTGTTAGTATTGAGTTATTTTTGTGTCAGTTTTGTTTTTACCAGGTTGTCTTTGAGATTTTTGTTTCTTTGATACGCTACAATTGGAGGTTCTGGCCATAGAATTCGCAATGTAGGATCATTCTCTATGATGTTCCAATGTTTGCGTAGTATTTGTGCAATGTATTTTTGTATTGTTATTGTATGGTATGGAGAAGATAGGACTGTTGTTCTTTTGGTTATTAACTGATTTGTAAAGTAAGTCATTCTGTGTGCGTTGTAGTGCTTTGTTAAATGCTGTTTGGATAGTTTCTTTTTTGTATCCTCGGTGTACAAGTGTAATTAGTAGGTCATTTAGTCTTTTTCGCAGTAGGTTGTTATCAGTTATGGTGCGTCGGTATCGTAGAGCTTGGCTGTAGATTATTGCATCTTTACATGATTGTGGATGAAATGAAGTTTGGTGTAGAAGTAAGGTTCTGTCCGTTGGCTTAATATATTGGTCTGATTCCAGTTTGCCAGTTGAGTTAGTGTATATGGTTGTGTCGAGGAAATGAACTGATTGCGTGGAGAATGTGTATTCAAATAATCAAATTTGATTTTAGGGTGAGATTTGTTGATGTGTGATAGAAATGTTTGAAGTTTGTCAAGTCCATGTGTCCAGATGGCAAATATGTCATCAATGAATCTTATCCATTCAATTGGTATAAGACCCTCTGGTGCTTCTTTAATACGTGGCAGATATAATTATCGTCGCCATGGACGTCTCCTTGCACGGTGGAGCAGGCGGTGGAGTAAATAGTTCCCTATTAGGCCGATGAATATACTCTCCATGTGCGGCCCAATCATTCGACTGCCTATGATATCGTCTCCATATAAGGTGGATTCACATAGTCTCTAATCGAGGCGTATAAATATCTTCTCCTTTTGACGCGACTGGTCGTCTCTATATATGAGGCGGATAAATATAGCCTCCATACGACGCGAATAAATATCGTCCTCATTTAAGGCCGCTTAAATTAATATCTAGTCTATATGAATATAGTCTTCATACGAGAAGGATAAATATACAGTCTCCATACGAGGCGGATAAATATAGTCTCCATACGAGGCGGATAAATATAGTCTCCATACGAGGAGCGAGGATGACATATCGGCTCCATACGAGGCAAGCAAATATCGTCTTCTTACATACGAGGAAGATAGCATATGGGCTCTATACGAGGCAAGCAAATATCGTCTTCTTACGCGAAGGATAAATACACTCTCCTGGCTCCTTACGAGACAGTTGCATATAGTCTTCAAACGAGATGGACCAATACAGTCTTCATACAAGGTCAATAAATAATATTTTTCTCCATACGTGGCGAATAAGTGTATATCGTCTCTATACACGACGGACAAATGTCGTCTCCGTATGAGGCAGATACCTCCCGTCTCCACACGAGACGGATACATATTCTCTGTGTCACGGTCGTTGCTCTCTAGTCTCTGTATGAGGAGGAGGATCTCTATAGTATATTTATATAATCTCTTCGTGCTGCTCCTAGTCTCTATCTTGCTGTCTGAGAGTCTTAACTACACTGGGCGGCAACGCGTATCATCTACGCTATATCACTATGATGCATATTATCTCGTCTCTTAGTATTCTGAATCACGAACCTACATTTTTAGCTGACCTTAACTTTGATACAGTTCGTTCTTTTTTCATCATTTGCTTCAGACTTTATTTCGTTAGGCTGTTCGTGTTCGCTTGCATGTTTTTTCCTCGGCTATATACTTTGTTCTACACGTTAACCCCGTTGTCCATTCTCTTTCCCTATCTAGTCCCGGATTTGTGGCATATTTGTCCCGGTTGTTTCTATCAGTAATTTTACGTGTTATTCTGGTCCTCGCCCCGTTTAGCATTCACGTATTGCCCAGCATTACTCGCTTGTTTGTAAAAACGCTTGCGTACAATGTACCTAGTTCGCGATGTAACCATACTTCATATATTGCTCTAGTGCACTTTGAGGAATATACATCTTCGTAATGTGCTGTTTGGACGAGGAAGGCAACGCTAAATCAAACGCCTTATACCCAGTCAATGACAGGGTTCTCCTTTTCAAATTCGTACAGGCGATGTATTTTCTCCCAAGTCTAACTTTTCACGCTTTAACATACTTGCCTATTGCTACTTAGCATGACTTAATTCTACTGTGTTCCTGCAACTACCTACCTACCCCATCACCCATCGTTCCCAATTTTTAGGTCACTTCAAGTAGGATACAATACCTTTACTCCCTCTCTATAACAATACAAAACCTTCCTCCTGTCCCTGTAAGGTTAATGTTGGTCGGGAAATGTATTTCGTTTTCTTCAGTCCCTCGTCTCCATTCAGTTGTAACAGTCGGGTGTTTTTATCGTGTGGTCCTCGCGTGACGTCACATTTAGGACCAGATGCGCTCGGCTCAACTTCGAGAGAGACCGGGCCTTGTTGCTGTTACGGTAGGATAAAACGAAAAACTTGTGTATTCGGATGTTCTCTTAAAACATATGATACATACTAACAAGATTGCTGTGCGCTCGTGAATTTAATGACAATTAATGCCACTCAGTTTTGTCCACTTGCTCGCATATTTTTAAAACAAACGCCCCCCCCCCTCCAGAGACAATTGGAACCCTTTTAGCCTCCTTACTGTCACCCAAATCTGTTCTCTCAGCCACTCATGGAGATGTCATCCGTTTCCTTGTTTGGCGAGTCTGGGCTGTCTGGCTTCTTTACAGCTGTCTGGCTCCGAGGCTCTTTATGGTTATTACAGGCAGCTAGTACCTTACGTGGTTATAATGCAAACAAGTTTTAGCAATCTGTAAAAGATTTTTGGGTAAAAATACAAATACTTACTCCAGTTCAGAAAGACGACCATTCACGCTGACCACTGCCCACATTTTGCTTCTAGTTTACGCCGTGCTACTTGTGACTGCCTTGCACGTTTGATTAGCGGCTGCAACCCTGGACTGATAACACTGCGAAGCTTCGTACAATTAATGTTTCTGTCAGCCAATCGCTCTGATGCTATTACTCCGAGTTTACCTTCCAGCAATCCAGCCACACATCCTACGGTAAAAAGCTATCTCACCTCGATCCGGAAGAGTAGGCAGCGGTGAGAGTTATCCCCCCCCCCCCCCCGTCAAGCACTGCCTTTCTTTTTTTGACAAATTTCTGTCGCTTTGCGCATATTTTTGCATAAGCAAGTTTTAACTCGGGGTTTGACTCCTATCTAGCTATCGGTATCTATTCGCCCGCGACCTCACCTGCTCTGTCTGGATTTTTATTCCGGCAATCGAGCTTCTGCCTTGGTCGCATCAAAACAGAGAACATCCTTTTATTGCCTGACAACGATGGTCTTTTTTTCCGACACACGTGTGGGAAAACGCTCCGTGGCAACGGTATCCATTACTTTCAGGGCGGTGCGTGCGTGTCAAAATCCTACGGTTTGCCAAGTAAAAAAAATATTTTTGTATGTACTTCTGGCAGAAGCGATGCGCGTCACATTGCGAGATGGTTATTTGTTTCGTACATCCGACATTAAAGGTCATATTATCCATGAAGCCTTCCAAGGTTCTGCTGTGGGGAATCACCTTCGCCGATACTTTAACACTTCCAATCCTGTCCGACGGGGAAATGATGCATAGTTTCCGCTGTGGCTGTTCCATCGCACTGTCGCTCTGAGGCGCGCGCCTCTGACACAGAAGCTGCAAAGTACGTGGGGTGGAAGAGTGTTTCCACGGCACAGTACTACATGGAGGGTGGGTCCTTGTCGTTTTTTTTTGTTCAGTATATACATATTAACGTATGCGACCTTAAAAATTCAAGTTGAAACATTGTCAATTGCGCAATAGAAAGTTTAAAAGTTAACGCGTTCAAAACACTAGCTCGCTGCCCCTTCGCGATGAAGTTTCCGAATATAATCCGTTAAAATTTGACGTTTTAGAACATTTTGAATAAGAATTTTGCATGAAGAGCCTGGTTGCCGTTTGAATGTTTCAGTATACATCTTAAAATCAAAGGCGCAAATTAAAAAGAAATAGAATTTTTTGGGGGGGGGGGGGGTTTCCTGGATTCTGGGACCGACTTCTTAATTGTGTACGCATGCCAGTGTGGGGACCGTCGCTAATACATAATCGTGCTTTATTGGGGAGTCCAGGGGTTCTCCCCCGGAAAAATTTGAAAATCTTACTCTGCAAAGGCCATTTTCCGTGATTTGGGCATTGATTTCTGCTAGTATCTTTGCGAGTTTCTTTATTATATTTTAGAAGAAAATTGCCATTGATGACTTGCTAAGTCTTGCCTGATGATTGCTTGCTAACCGTTCACTCGAGGCAAAGCACTCAGCCACTCTCTGCTTCCGATGCGGCAGACGCATCAAAAGCTGACTGAGTAACAATCTTTACACCAAGCATAAATGCACAAATTGACTTGGGTCTCGATCACGCTGTGGATATTTACAAATACTTATGAACATATCGCATATCGTATGCAGCCTATTCACATCAAGATTTCGACACTCAGGCCATTTTCAGTACATACAATCCTGGCAAAAATTATTGTGGACAGCGCGCGCGCATTAAAATTTGAACGCGTCTTCTTCTAAATTAACTGAAAATCATTGGGTTTCCCCCCACTCCCCCCTACCCAATGTAGACCATGATGATAACTGAGTGTAGTTGTTGTCAAATTACATTTTATTACTTACAACATTGAAAGGAGGAGCGAGGGGGGGGGGCAGCGCGAGTTAAGAGAAAGTAGCTCTGCAATAGCTTGTAAAGCTTACTGTCCACATAATTTTTGCCAGGATTTTAGCTTTAATATATTCTTCCCGTATAACTCGATCTCGATAGAATCATATTTGATAGTGTAGATACACGTTATGGTGGATATTTGTATAGATCGAGTAGACAAACTAAAGTATTCGTATGTTAGGTCGGTTACAGCCATTTTGCAGCCGTTTTGTTTAGATCAAATACGCATAGTCTACATTTATATTTATTTGATCGAGTTCGCATGTTACAAAAACGCACGTTTACAATTACAATACAGCGCAGTTGCCACTTGCCAGACCAGTCGTGATCAATAGTTTTGATCGGGTACGCCTAGAAAGCGTATATACAGCCATTTTGCTTGGATCGAGTACGCATAGAAAGCGTATCGCCGTTTTGTTTGCAGGCCCGTCGTGATCAAGGACAGGAATAGTCCGGTAGCTAGAGGTACTAAAAAGCATGTTTATACTTACCGTACAGAGGGGCAATTCCATTATAGTTTTAATTTGTTCCCTTAATTAAGGTTAGTAAGTATATTTCTGCATGTCGGCTGCGTTGAAATTGTTGAATGCGTGTCAAAGAAGGTGATGTTCATGTTCAATTTTAAAAAAATAACTTGCATCACCAGAAAGCTCGTAAAAAACTACATATAAGACATGTAAATGGTTACCTCAATTTTTCCAGTTCTTAGCGAGTTATGAGCCTTTGAAAGCACATTTTTATACTAGTGCCCAGGGTTTTTGCGCGATTTTAGCATTTTTTCGTAGTTTGAAGTATCAATAACTCGAAAACTGCTTAAAAAATTGAGGTGACCATTTAAATGTCTTCTATGTAGTTTTTTATGAACTTTCTGATGATTTAAGTTATTTATTCTTAGATTGAATTTGAAATATCACCTTTTTTGACTGTAATACTGACAAGAAACGTGTAGGGAAGAGCCTACAAAAAACTTCAACTTGGCCGACATGCAAAATGTACTTACTAACCTAAAAGGAACAAGATAAAACGAAAATGGAATTGCCCCTCGGTAAGTATATCAGCCTCTAGCTGCCGGATTAGAAGTCGAATGGGGTGAGAAACTGATGTGCCTGAAGAGCTGCCAATGAGATAAGCTTAAGTCATAAGACTTGTCACGACTGGTCAAAAATTAGAGTAGCCGCGTGGGAGAATACAAGTCCAGCGCGAGAAAAACTCATACCAAAATTATGACTCTCGCTTTAGCTCGAGTAATCATTAACTTTTTGTAGTTCCACAATTATTTTGCGACCAACTTTCAGCAATATGTTGAACTTTTAGTTGTGTAACACCCCCCCCCCCTCCACTAATTCACGCCCCTGCTTAAAATGTGTTGATCTGGACAAACACAGCAATGCTTCGCGATGGCAAGCGGCTTGGCGCGATGAAATCCTTCGAAATTTGTCGATTTTAAACATTTTGGGTGAGAATTTTTGCACGTAGTACCTTCTTCCAGTTTCGATGTTTCAATATACATGTAACAATGTGCGTTTTGTTGAGATCTTTGCAATAATTAAATGAATGAAGTGTCATACCTGCTTGTTATCCACAATATATATGCAATTATTCACAAATTTTCAATATGAAGTACCCAAATGTAACTAGAAGTACCTAGATACAGTAACTAAGATGTACCTAAATGTCACTGACCTATTATACACAGTGAACACTGAGCCAGTTTCTGACACCGACCGGACGACGACGAACAAAAAAAAACAAATGAGCCCATTTTAAGACTCCGCTGCGCGGCTACGCCTGCGCAGGCGGAGTAATTATTCGCCGAAGGGGAAGTGATTATTGGTGAATATTTACGGAGACGAAGTCGAAGTGAATAATCACCACAATCACTGAGCCTGAGGCGAATAATTGTTTTAGTATAATTTCTTTATTAAAACGTGTATAAAATGCTACTTCTTTTGTGAATACCGAGTTTCGCAGACAGCCGAAGTAAAGACTAAAGTTTATTTGCAATTTTAAAATAGTGAACTAAAAATTGATTTTTAATTGCAGACGATCTATTACGTTAAGTTAAGAAGGTTTAACATCAAAGTTTGTTTATAAAACACAAAACAATAGACACTCCGAAAATTGTAAACATTTTTATTCTTAACGTTTCGACTATAAATTTTCAAGTTATGGGCAAGGACAAACTTTCTAAGGTTGGCCTTGTGTCTCTAGAGATTGTGTCTGAACAGTGAACAACTTTCAGAAGAAAAAACTGAAAAAATTTGTTGTTTTGAGGAGGTGAAGTTTGTCACAGTTTTCGAAAAAAATACAAAAGCTCAAGGTCATTTTTCAAGGTAGATGCTTACATAGTTCTGGGTGATTTAATCAGGTGTAAAACTTTTCAGTATAATATAGCATGTCAGCGATTATCCTGGTAGCCTGCGTGCAGGCCCACAGAGGAGAGGGAATAGTGGGCCTGCAAGGAAGACGGTGTATTTTGTAGTTGCCGCGTTCGCACACGAACGCAGCATTCTAATTAGCTGTTTGCTGTTGGATACTATAATTAGAAAATTTTCAAGATGATTTTGGGATACACTTGGAAAAGGTCTCAGTGAAAGACTACAAAAATTGCAGAATAGAGCGGCAAGACTGATCATGAATTTAAAAAATGAACATGGTCATTCTGTCCTAGCTCATAACTCTCTTGGTTGGGAATTATTAGAAAAACGCAGAGTTGAAATGAAAGCTAGAATTATGTACAAAACTGTGAATAAGCTAGCACCTAGTAGACTGTGTGATCTGTTTCAAAACGTCAACAAAATTAATGATTATAATTTAAGAGGCTCTTCTACAAGAGTTTATATCCCAATGCCAAAAACAGAATTCCTAAAACAAAGTTTCTGTTATGATGGAGCTAAAATTTGGAACCAGTTACCTGATGAAATAAGAAATTCGGCATCGTTGCGCTCGTTTTGCCGTAAGCTTTCTTCCTCGACCTTTGATCTCTTTTAGTTTTAGTGTGTTTTAATAAAGTCGATCATCATCATCATCATTCAAACAACATATTTATTGCAGAGGTTCCTGATTACAGGTTATATATGTACCACAAAATACCTCGGTACCACAGAATACCAGTCGTACTTATTTTCAGTACAAAATTTGGAAGAAACGTGAAAAATACTTTATTCTCGTAAATATATATTAATTTTGGTGTTAATTGGCACATAAATAAGAAAAATGAATATTTTAATAAAAATTCTTAAAAGTAACGAGGATAAAGTTTAAATATAATTCGTTGTTTTTGATACCTGTTTTTTGCTAAATGCTCGTAAAATCAGGACGTTTGAAAATAAGTTTGCAAACTAACATAAATTATGTTCATAGACATTTGTACTAAGCGATAAAACATTCCTGCCATTCAAGAATAACAAGAACACTCAAATTTGCTATAAAAGAACACGATCTTTCAACATTATTGTTGACCGTTACTGTAAACCGTTACTTATTTATTGCCACACTGGTATTCTTTGGTACATTAGGATTTTATCCAAATAATGTCAGGCTTCAAAAATACTAGAATATGCTAAATCTAACCGCAACACCCCACAGGAAGAAAAACTACAGGAAAAAACTTTCCAAAAAGTTAATAATAGTCCATGTTATATACTTTTGACATAAAATATGAATGATAGAAAATTGTGTGGTATTCTGTGGTACATACACCTGTAGCTTAAAATTGAATCTTGTCACCTTTTTTATCAAAATCTGAGCAAGAATACACTGTTTATTTTAAAGTGCCGTTATATTTGATAAAATCGTTAAACTTACAAAGCTGTGTTAGTGTTGATGGATTTATAATCGCTAGAACCGATCGCGATACACATCAGATTGTGTTTGACGAGGGGTTTACTCAGCCCAGCACGTTCCAAATAAGACATTTACCGAAATGTATAAAAACTGGTCGTGAAAGTTAAACAGTGCGTTTGAATTGCTCGTTTTGGAATTGCCTATAGCTTGATTTTTCACAGTTTAAATGCAATAAACCCAAGGAGTGACATCCAGCAACAGCTAAAATCGCTGAAGTTTTCACTGATTTGCCGGCTATGCTAATCTTGTTTATTTTCCTGTTTCCTCTTTTTCTAAAAACTTTTTATTACATCTTTCGTTTCTATCCCGTCAAAATTATCACTTGACAAAAAATGCTAGCAGTACTGAACCGGTTGACATTGCTTGCGATTTTGTTGTTTTGTTATGGCGGCGAAAGTGTTTGTGAAAAACCAGTACGTCCAAAAACTACCAAAATACTAAGTAGAAACCTTCTCGTTACCCAAAAAATTTACTTATAGGACTAGCAAACAATATATGGACAGCAAAATAGAGTGTTTTTTTGGGATGCCTACTTTGATATTTTTGTTAAAAAAAGCATAAAACTTTGACGTTCTGAAGACGACGTGAAAACTACTCGATTGACGTCCTCTCTACGACGTGGACGACGTCCTAGACTAAACCGGGTGTGGAATTTCGTGGGTCCACGCCATTTCCACCACGTCTTAGACGTAACGTCATGTTTGCTAAATAGAGAGCTTAAGCAAGCGACGTTTTTGTCAATACGGACGGCAGCCGGAAGTAAGTTGAGTCGTTATAGATGGCGAATGATGGCGTCAGCCGTTCTCGTTTGAAATCAACAACGGCAGTCGGTCAACTTTCCCGTTCATGATTTCAAACGAGAACGGCTGACGCCATCATCCGCCATCTATAACGACGCAACTTACTTCAGGCTGCCGTCCGTGTTGACAAAAACGTCACTTGCTTAAGCTCTCTAATAACTCTATTAATACCGGATTGAGACGACGGATATGAAAAGCTTCTTTAAATAATAATAATGACCAATCATTAGATCGATTAATTATTTTACGTGTACTAGGCTTGTAGAATAATTACAATCTAGTAAATTAGCTGGGTAATTTAACAAGGAACGAATATACTGAAATTCTTCACAATTATGCACATGATTGAAAATTTCTGAATTATCACACTTAGCATGTTCCTTAGTTCGCGTGTAGAGACATCTGTCCGTTTTGCCCACATAGGATAAACAACAGCCAGGACATGAGAAATGGTACACGACAGAATTCTTGTAAGGCTTCGGGATAGGGTCTTCCGGTGATGTAAAAGAACCAACATTCACAGTTTGCCAGTGGGTGACAAACTTGACAGGTTTATTTATTTGTCTGGAGATCTTGCGTGCGCAGTTTCGCATGAGACTATAACCTTTCTTTCCAATGAAGGGCAACTAAATCAAATTGCTGGTATGTTTTCACTTTCTTCGGTTCTTCCGGGTTCATTAGGTTTAGCGGTGAATGTTTTGATTATCTTGACGAGCGTGGAAAGCCGTTCGAGGATGTGAAATCTTTAATCTTCTTGATCCCGTTGTTCAACAGATTGTGAATACTGCAGAACGAGGGCACGAAGCCATGGTATTTCCCGGCTTCCGAGACCATGGACTTAAGCTGGAATAGTGAGAATACTGTCTGGTATGGGTTGATTTCTGATATATAGTGGCCCCCAGTGAGTTGATTTTGATATCCAAGAAATGAACATCGTTGTTATCTACGAATTATTTGCAAGTGAATTGAATTTGAGATGAAATAAATTGAACTTGTCGAGAATTGATTGGATAAGTACGGCGTTTGAATCAGTGACGCTCTAATGTCGCTCCAACGTCGAACTTAATGCAATTAAGTTCGGCGCATGTGAAGTACGCCGTCTGAAACGGCCTTACTTAGTTTTTGATGTTATCGTAATTTATATTCATGCACGCCGACTGTTTGGCAGAGCATTAGGTGCTTATAGTATTCCAAAGGTCATAGGTTCGATTTCCACCGTTGCCAGTCATGTTTTTCGGCTTGCCTAGTGTGGAAATAGACTCAGAGCAACGCCACAAATTAAACTGAATATAAAAATGTGTCATTTGTTTTCATTGACAACGGGCATCGGGAATTACTCCCAGATTATTCTTCTCGAGTTGCGAGGCAGGTCAGCATCCCAATTATCTAATTCCAGTGACGAAGGCAGCCCGAGAATTTTATCATGCTATGCCAATTTCAAAACAATAATTTATAGTATTATTGACTTCTGGATATTCTTCAGAAATTAATTGTTTTTACATTATGGTCGATTAACGTAGAAATATTTTCTTAGCATGACTAAATTTGTCGTGCTGGCTTCATCATCATTAATAATAATATCATTTTAAAATTCTTTATCTTTTTTTGGAAATTGTCTTGCCCATATATAGGTCTCGCCCATGCAAGGGTCCCCTTTTTATCATAACTAATTTCCATTTTAGATTGTTTGCTGAAAATGAATTACAAGCTCCTGCTTATTACCATCTTGCTCTTAACTTCAATCCAAAGAGCTGGATCTGGCCCCGCAGGCTGTGCAGCTTGTTTGGAGATAGCAACTTCATCATGTGAAGGAGCAACCTTTCTAGGTAAACTCATATCATTGGCGTAGCTATAGCGCTGTATTTGGAAAAGGGTGAATATTTATGTTTGGCTCTACTAGGTACTAAGTCAGCCGACGGGTACACAGAGTTGCCAAAAAGCCTCGGGCACGTGGATATTACCCACTGATCTGAAAAAGATAACCTGGCAGAGTTTCTATACCTGCAAAAATCGTGGCCACTTTTGATGTCGAACACCTGATTCTTGGGATCACCTATGGCCCCAAATGACGAACCCAAATCGGTAAATATTGGCAAAATATTCACTGCTTTACAAACCCAAAACAGTGAAAATTGCTCAGATACAGGCATACAGCTTCGAATACACTCTTCTTGTTCTGACGCCAACACGGTGGTGCCAAGAATCGGGTGTTCGGCATCAAAAGTGGCCACGATTCTTGTAGGTAGAGAAACTCTATCCAGGTTATCTATTTTCTGATCAATGGTGTTACCGGTGGGGAAAGTTTGCAAAATGTGCTGTCAGGAAGAAATTAAGGTTTCATGTCAACACACTACGTAATGTACATGATCCAGCTTGGTTTGAACTTTGTTTCGAACAAATTATTAGATACAGAACAAAATAACAGATAGGAAGGCCTTTTAGCAGAAAAAATGACCATGCATAGATAATGAATGGATAGTCCCAGAAATGGTCAAATTGGTTTAAAATGTTTGAAAGACGTAAATATAGTTATTTAATATGATCGCATGAGTTCAAATCGTCTACTATCAGATCAGTGGTTCCAAAGAGGATAACTAAGTGAAAAGTGCTTTTTCTTTTCAGCTTCACACTGTGCAACTTTTGTATCGTTTCCTCCAGTATTGTTTAGCTGTGTTGCTGCTGCCATTGCAGGATTCTGCTTTACACCTGTGATTGCCTGTGCAGGGGTTTGTCTCGGTCCTACGCCATAACGACCAGTATGGCCATACGTTAAAACTTATGGCCGTACTTAAAACATACGTCCAAACTGCAGTATTGTTTAATGCTGTTTAACGTCTTCTTTAATGTCTTCTTTAATAATATTAGCATATAATAATTATAATTATGTAAGCACTATAACTACTTAAGCGTTATTACTTTCCGCCAATATACTTTACATATCGATTGTGATTGCTTATTAAGCCTATAGATGTCTGATAATGTCAATTGTATGTCTCATGTCTATAATGTCCATGTGTGGTTAAACTTACCTTGGATTTGAAAAACTGGTCACATGACGCCAAAAAATCTGGTGTGTATTGAATTGCAGCCCTTGTATATGTTACTTTGGGAGGAGTGCTGGAAGAGCGTATTTTTACAGTTTATAAAGCTGTGATTTTTCTTGCTGATGCAATTTTATTTGGAATAAGAATTGCTAGACCTTTACCAATTTCGCTTGGCTATTTCGCTTTTCTATTTGATTCGTGTCTTGTGCGTTGTTTGTGCTGATTGTTGCTTCGTATACAATGTCCTTACTCATGCATTTGTTTTGCAATGGGCTTGCTTGCTTGTTCCTACAGTTGCAGTTGCCTGCACTAATGCCTTGTGGTTGTATATATATATATATATATATATATAAAATAATTTGTATTGGATTATAAAAACCAATGATAAAGTGCTCAATGGGTAACCAGAGCATAATAAAGAATGACACAAAAACTTAACAAGTTTTGTTTGGCATATTTATTACTATATAGTTTCGTACTACGCAATAACGTAGCACTCCTCAGATAAAATAGCCTGTGTTTGCCCTCTAGCTTCTAACGAACTTTTTAAATATGTACAGATCATAGAGATTATAAATAACACTAGAGAGGACATCGAAGGCAAAAAAAGGGAGCGCGGCTATTGGGGGGCAAATTCAAGTCCCGGATGTTCACTCATTCACGATGTCCCAGGCAAAAAAGTCATTTTAGACGAGTTTTTTTGCTTTTTGAAATGGTTTTCCTCGTAAAAATATTGAAAATATCATTTAAGATTGCCTAAAACAATAAAAACAATTGAAAAAGTACTATTTTGCCCACAAAACCGGCAAAACGACCTCAACAACGATGAGGAAAGCATTTCATACAGATTTCTGCTGTTGCTAAGGTGGTTGCTAAGGAAGCATTAGCTCAGCCAATAAGCGCCTGGCCCTGCATCCGGGACTTGAATTTGCCCCCCAATAAACGCGTTCCCTTTTTTTATCAGTGAAAAAGATTACAATGCCTCCTCTAGTGTTATTTATAATCTCTATGGTACAGATGGTATATATGCTTATCTAATTACAGGTCAATTAACACCTCAAGTAGTGTCACGAAAAAAAAAATAATAAAAATTTCGTGTCAGGTTATAAAGTTCTCAAGTAAATATTTCTTAGCGTGTCTACAGGTAGAGACAAGTTCGTTGCGTCGATTTAGTGATGCCATATCAGGTTTACAAATAATGAAATATTTCTCCCAGATGCATAAATTGCATCTCTTTGATGCATTACTATAAGACTTAGCTCGTTTCAAAATTTTCCAGGTGATGGAGTAAGTAATGTTATTGTCCTTGAGATCCCAGATGTATTTACATAATTCAGTGGAGTTTCGCTTCTTAAGGTTATTAAATGAAGCTTTGTGATTGGTGTATCGAGTTTTGGATTGATTTTCTGTTAGTCCAACATATGTTTGGGTGGGCCTTTTGTCAGATGTTTTCACCGTGGCTTGGTAGGTAACAGATTTTGCAAGACAGTTATTAGGCATAGGACATTCACTTGGTTTCTGGCAATTGCACTTTTTTTCTTCGCTCGTTGTATCTCGATGGGATAGCTTAGATTTGTTATGCCCGTCAATGATTTGCTTAAAATTTGTCATGCAGCTGTAGCTAATCTTGACGGTATTTCTGTTAAGTATCTTAAGCCATACCCTACATAAGATATTTAACAGAAATACCGTCAAGATTAGCTACAGCTGCATGACAAATTTTAAGCAAATCATTGACGGGCATAACAAATCTAAGCTATCCCATCGAGATACAACGAGCGAAGAAAAAAAGTGCAATTGCCAGAAACCAAGTGAATGTCCTATGTCTAATAACTGTCTTGCAAAATCTGTTATCTACCAAGCCACGGTGAAAACATCTGACAAAAGGCCCACCCAAACATATGTTGGACTAACAGAAAATCAATTCAAAACTCGATACACCAATCACAAAGCTTCATTTAATAACCTTAAGAAGCGAAACTCCACTGAATTAAGTAAATACATCTGGGATCTCAAGGACAATAACATTACTTACTCCATCACCTGGAAAATTTTGAAACGAGCTAAGTCTTATAGTAATGCATCAAAGAGATGCAATTTATGCATCTGGGAGAAATATTTCATTATTTGTAAACCTGATATGGCATCACTAAATCGACGCAACGAACTTGTCTCTACCTGTAGACACGCTAAGAAATATTTACTTGAGAACTTTATAACCTGACACGAAATTTTTATTATTTTTTTTTTTTTCGTGACACTACTTGAGGTGTTAATTGACCTGTAATTAGATAAGCATATATACCATCTGTACATATTTAAAAAGTTCGTTAGAAGCTAGAGGGCAAACACAGGCTATTTTATCTGAGGAGTGCTACGTTATTGCGTAGTACGAAACTAGCTATATAGTAATAAATATGCCAAACAAAACTTGTTAAGTTTTTGTGTCATTCTTTATATATATATATATATATATATATATATATATATATATATATATATATATATATATATATATATATATATATATATATATATATATATATATATATATATATATATATATATATATATATATAGTAACAGAATTGAAGTGGTTCCGTCTGTGTGTAGCCAGAGTGCTCGATACCGTTTGGTAGAGCAGAAATATGCAAGTAATAATCAAACACGGACACACATTTAGCTTCGCATACAGTTCTGTTTCGTACAGGTTAATAAACCTGCACTCTTCAGTGCTGTGCCAAATCATATAATACAAATAACATTGTTTACAGCGCTTTTAAACCTATCTAATTACATAATTTTCGAATAAAAGTCTGTTAGGAATTAGTAATTTAAAATTGCTTTTGTTCTTAATTAATTAGGGAATATTTTAAGGGTGTTAAATGTTAAAATTCTAAAGTTCTATACTAAAGATTTCAATAAAAACTTGTCCTTATGTCTACATTTACTTAGCAATTCACTCTTTTTGTTCAAAGATGCTGTGTTTTGTTTGCAAAGAATATAGTATTTTTCTGACAGGCATAAATTGCATTTCTTTGTTTTGTTGGAATAGTGAGATGCGCGGCAGAGAATTTTCCATTTAATTGCATAATTCAGGTTATTGTCTTTAAATTCCCAAATGTGCTTGCTAAGCTCTGTGCTGTTTCGTTTCTGCTTTGATTTGAATGATGCCTTGTGGTTCGCAAATCTTGCTTTAAAACTTGTAGCTGTGATACCAACATATGTTTCTTCTTTATCACCACACGTCACGGTAGCTTGGTATACTATGTCGCTTACTAGACACTCTCCGTTTAGAGGGCATGTGGCATTCTTTGGGCAGTTGCATTTCCTTGGATCACTCTTTTCTATCTCAAGTAGCTTCTTGTTGTTCCCGTCGATTACAGCTTTCATGTTTGGCATACAACTGTATGAAAGCTTCACAGTGTTTCTGTTGAAAATTTTATACAGTTTATTACTGGGGGGGAAGCATTTGGTAATGATTCTCAAAAATTCCTTTCCAATGTTGGTTTTGACGCTCAAGTCGTAAGGTGGGTTAAACCAGATTATATTCCTTTTCCTAGATCGTTTTATTGTTTCGGGTTGTGGGTCTTCGTAATGCAATTCGAAATCAAAGCCACTTTCATTCAATGCCTGTTGATAAGTTGGTGCCGCTTTATAGAATGCTTCTTTACATGATGAAATTTCCGAAAGGCTTTTGTTTATACTCTGTGGAATGCTTTTCAAAATAGATGGTGGGTGGCTTGAGTGAACATTAACGTATTGCAATTTGTTGTTAGGTTTCATATACGGTTTGTGTATATGAAACCGGTTTCATATACGGTTTCATATACGGTTTGTGTAATTAGGTTTCATATACGGTTTGTGTATATCAGCAAAATTACACCGAACTGGTAAATACCAACTTGACCAAAACGTACAAAAAGACCACCCAAAATGAGGTAGCAACCATCAACAAAGAAGCAAAGCATATAGCAGAATCTATCAATCTCAGTGACCGCGTAGAGATATTAGCACAAAAGGAAGCCTTCATTACTCTTAAAGACCACAAGCCTAACTTTGATAACAAACCAACATGCAGATTAATCAACCCGGCTAAATCAGAAATAGGACAGGTTAGCAAAACTATACTCGAAAGAATAATAAGAAATACAGTAAGTTCGACTGGAATCAATCTGTGGAAAAGCACGAGAGACGTATTGACATGGTACCGAAACTGCCATACAAATCAGAAATCCAGTTTTATTAATTTTGATATCATTGATTTCTATCCCTCTATCACTGAGGGTCTTTTGCTCAAAGCTATTAATCATGCGAAACACTACACGGAAATACTAGACAAAGAGATAGATATTATCATCCATGCGAAGCGTGCTTTGGTGTTTAATGGAGGAGAACCTTGGAAGAAGAAAGGCATTGACAGTGGTTTTGATGTCACAATGGGTAGCCTAGACGGAGCAGAGACCTGTGAACTCGTAGTATGTTATATACTATCGTTGTTACAACAAACATACGGTAAATCCATAGGACTTTACAGAGACGACGGCCTCGGTATTTCCACGTTGAGTGCGAAGCAAACTGAAAAAGCCAAACAACATATATGCAAAGTCTTTTCAGACAATGGTCTGAGGATCACTATAGAAGTAAACAAGAAAGTGGTAAATTTCTTGGACGTCACTTTGGATTTGAAAACGGGACAATACAAACCGTATATGAAACCTAACAACAAATTGCAATACGTTAAAGGAGCAGTGTCACCGTTTCACGGATATTTTACTTCTTTATTTTCTTGCTATTTTACGAATTTCTTGTGGATTCAGCTTGATTACAGCACATAAATTGCATTATTTTTACCTTCTTCTGTATTCAAGAGACAACAGATGTGCGGCGAAATCACTGCAATTCCAACGGTTACATCCCGCCTCCATTTTTGCATTCTCCATGCTTTAAATACATTGTATACCAAATAAATTCTTTTGCGTTGATTTTCGCATAATTTCCTTCGACCTTTGTTATTCCGCTGCTTTTTTATCATCCGGAAATATCGAATTTCAGACCATGCTCGCCCTCCTTTGAAGACGCCATCTTGGATTCCGAACTTGAAAACGTTGGCCCAACGCTATCAAATTACACTATGCGCAGAACAAGATGCGCAGATGGTGACACTGCCCCTTTAATGTTCACTCAAGCCACCCACCATCTATTTTGAAAAGCATTCCACAGAGTATAAACAAAAGGCTTTCGGAAATTTCATCATGTAAAGAAGCATTCTATAAAGCGGCCACCCGTCTCACGCAGGCTAATACCATTCAAGCGCACGTTCTAAAATTTAGAACGACCCATTCGAGCGTGGCCAGATTATAATCTAACCAATCTGAGAGCGTCGCGCAAGGTAGTCTGGGGCAGAACATGTGCGATTGAAGAAAACAAATATGGCGATTGCTAGAGGAACGTATACTGTTTTAGGCGATGATAAAAAGCAAATTCTTCGGAATTATTATGATAAAGGAATGACATCTACTGGCCCAGGGATGCGTGCTATTATCGAGGAAGCTGCAAACAAAGCTGATGTGAGTGTTGATAAAGTAAAGGTAGGTGAAATTCCCGTACTTGTTCAAACAGTTTTAATAAAAATAATACTGTAATATATTATTGTCGATGTGTTTTTTGGTTTTTGTCTGTTTAGCTCATCAACAGATCGTTTCCATTGGTTTTTTGTTTACCATTTAATGTGGGCTTTGATCGTCCTGTTAGCAGTGACTACTACCTTAATCCTTGTTTACCAATTTCTTTGGCTTGTTACAATTTACAAAGAGGTATAAAATGTATGTAGGCATACATGTAGTTAAAACCGGCAAACCCATTGCTAAGTTTATTTTGCGTGCACCAGACGATGCTCTTCAAGGGATAAACAATGCCACTAAAAGAGCCTAACTAGACGACATATAGTGCTCAGTTTAACATCCTGCTATATTTATTGGCAATGGGTGCTGATTTATTTTTATATTGTCAAGTTCCAAACAGTTCTTTTCCCAAGCTGAAAGAAGGTTAGCTAGGTGGAATGCATAAAGCAAAATATTTATACCAAATCTGTATACATTTTGCAGCATATAATTGGGAATGAACTTCGAGATCTACATCGAACTGTCTTAATTATCATTATGTCAATAAATCATGGCTTCAATGAGCTGTATGGTCCACCACATGATATTGCTGTTGCGATATGTTGTTCTGTTTTTATTCCCATAGTTTTAATAAACACTATGATCGCAAATAAATTATTCATAGGATTTTGCATTAAAAGCTGTTCTGCCTTTCCTTACAAGTACCTGTAAAATTTGTATTGGCATGGCCATGGGAGATATTGATAGCTTATGTAATTAGGACATATTAAATGGGAGTAGTGTGGCATGTTTACTTCTCATGAATTTCCATGAAAATGATTCATTTATCAATAACCTTACATTCATTTATTGGACTTTTTGTTCTTTAGAAATGGATTGGGAATGAAAAGAGGAAGCGCAAGGCTAGTGATGTTTTTACAAATGATCAGGATTGTCCAAAATCTGTGAAGCCAAAACGTTGTCCTAATGGCTACAATATATTTTGTTCCACAGTTATGAGATCAGGTAAATTTCTCTTAATACAGTAGGCAGTTAAATTACCATAGCACTTGGTGCACCTTCTACTTTTACATTTATTACCTTTATTAGTGTTTTGTCTGTTTATTCTTTTAATTTGATGAACTGTTACCACTTCTCGTGTTGCTAGTTACTAATTTTAAAATAATTTTCTTTCTTTGTAATAATGATATGTAGATGAATGTCAAGGTTTAACAAACCCAGAAAGACTGGAGTTTGCCGTCAAAAAATGGAATTCATTAACACCCGAGGAATCCAATGTATGGAAGGAAAAGGCCAAGCAGTTCATTGAAACTGATGTTAGCCAGTTAACACCCAAGCAACTGAAATACCAAATTTCCAAAACCAAAAAACAGTTAATTTCCCAGGTAGGAAAGATAAAAATTAAAGAGTTGAAAATTAGCAGACTGGTTGGGTATGCTATTTAACAATTATTCGCCAAAGGAGAAGCGACCATTGGTAATTTTTACCGAATCACTGAGACGAAGTCGAGGTAAGTATATTAATCATAATCACTGAGCCTGAGACGAATAATTGTTTTGGTAAAGTTTCTTTAGTAAAACATGTATAAAATACACTTCTTTAATAATACAGTTGATTTCGGAAAACTCATAGTAAGTAAAGACTTTAGTTTGTTAGCCATTTTTTTACAGTGAAAAAAGTTTTGAATAAATTTTGCAGACAATCTATTACCTTTCAAATCAAAGTTTGTGTACACTCTTTGACTTTGTATTAGCGTAGTTTTTCTCAATTTGTTAATTTTGGCAAAAGTATAAAACATCAAAACGACTTTCACTGGTGGACATTTCGAAAAAATGCCAACTAGTAAATAATCCTAGTAAATAATTCCTCATATTTACAACAATCAACCAATCAAAAGGCTTGAAAACCATTATTTACTAAAGAAATTATACTAAAATGGCTTATTTTCTGGTTAATATCCAACTGACTTACCTGCTATTAATCATATTAATTAAGTATTAATCATGACAGTATATTGTAGTTCAGCAGTCAAATAATGATATTTTAGGGTGTTAATGTAATTATTACACTTTTATAATGGGTTATTTAATTTTTATGTACCACTCTGCTAAACTCGGAATAACATAAAGTACCATGATCCTGGTATTATTCTAAATTTCAAAATGTTTCAATTTTATCATAGTTATCATATTTGGAATCTCTTGGGTGTGAAGCATCACTTTTGCTGCTAGATATGGAATCAGAAGTTCATTGCCTTGGTACAGATAAAGGTTCACAATATTTAACACAGAATAATGGACCGATAAAGTTTATGGAATTCTTTGGTATGCATCATAGTAATTCAATTTGTTGTGATTATGTTCCTGATCTGTAGTACTATTACAGAATGTGTTTTTTTTAATTATCAATTAGTTATCCAGCAATAGTTAAATTAAGTACAAGGTAGCACTTTTATTGTTTCCCTGTCTGTGTATTAGGGAATTCTTATTTACCAATTACCATGTTAATGACAATCTGTGATCACTAATGGTAATGACTACATTTGAACAACCAGCCATTGGACTATGATTGTTTGAGTCTACCACTCGTTTGTACAAGAGTTGTACATTTATAAATTAGATTATTCACCACCCTACTGCCATTCTGCGTGAACATGCATTATACAATACATAAAAAACTGAACCCTTTCAAATCAAGTATAACTTATTGTAGCAGTTTAACAGCTCTAATTACTTTGACGTAATGGTTGTGTAACAACACAAGGTTGTGTAGTCGTGGGAAAAAACTGTGTGGATAACTTATGAGTTGTGTTTTAATTGACACATATTAACAAGGGATTAAAGCTGTCAAATTCCCACAATATACGCTATTGCTAATTTGAATTTGAAAGGGTTTATTTTTTAAGCACACTGTATGTAGTATTAATTGGAATTAATGAAATTTTGTATTAGAGTGCAATAAAACAGAGAAGTTTAGTGCATCTGATGTTGCGACGTTGTTCAACAGCAAATACCGTAAGTATTGTGTAACTAGTGTATTGTATGTTGCCTGCAAATGATCCCACGCGTCATGTAGTACATTACACCAAGCGAGATGCATTTTTTTCATATTTAGCTGCTTATACTTATTGGTTGAGCAAGTATACTTTACCGTTACCATTGATTATGCTTTCTGGTTCATCGTGTGTAGTTTAAATTTGCAAATAAATCAGCCTAGAGGTAGGTCTTCGCAAGATAGCCGACTGAATGATGTCACAACTCACAAGGTGGAAGCCATGAAAATGCCTAGCACACTTCTTAAACTTTGATTAAACTAATACAATTAAACTTTTTTATGTTTTAGGTCATTCTCCAGTAGAATTAAGGCTATATATACCTCTTATTTGTTCCAATAAAATAGTGTGAAATATTCGGGGCAAGTTTGGGGCAGTTTCGCCTTTCCTTTTCTCCACCTGCACTGTCAAATGACATATATTAAAAGACAAATAAGGCCCAATAGTGAGGTGATTACACTGCACAGCCTCACACAGCGATTGTCAAAATGTAAAGAACAACCGTGATGCTACCAATCTTGATTTTTTTGACCGAGTAACGGCAAAAAATTTAAAAACCGTATGAGGGAGCAAGTTCATTCGAACTCTTTACGGAAATAGTCTACATAAGACGTTTTGTCGAATTCAAATTTTCTCGGATACAAAGTTCCCACAAACGTTTCCGAATTTGAAAGTTTCGGACTCATAATCTATCTGTGGTAATTTTGCCCCTAGTCTAAAAGGCAAAACGAATCTGATATCAAAACATCCCCGATTAGCGACGAATTTGGAATCTTTTGCCCTTTTGTTAACGGGGTCTAGGTCTAATCTGTAAATAAATGTCTTTTGCCTCCTCTATTTGTAGGCGAAGCTTCTGGCAAACCGTTAGCTCGTGTACCGTACCTTCATGGTGGATTTGAGGTGACCGGGCTGCCTGAAGGAGTGCCATTTAAAAAGCCCACAGCATATGGGAGTAACACAATACAGGCAATAATGAAAAATGCGTAAAAAATAAAATTCAATATTGTACCAAAGGAAGTTGGACTAACCCCATCGCGAGGACAAGAAACACTCACAGAAGCTGCTAAAGAAAGGTTGTTGAAGAAAATCATGGATGATCATAAGATTGCTGGATGTCTATCAAGAAAAACACGAATTTTTGTGCAAGATTTAGAAGTCATTAATCTTGACTTACTAGCAAACGAATTTCGGCTCTTGGTAACAGATTTAAGTGATCATTTTGAAAAAGATGCCATGCTATCCCTAATTTCAAACTACCAAAGTAGTTTGACTCATCAGGGTTATGTTTTACCTGTGTATACAGATACCGAAGAACCATACTGGTTATTCTACTTCCCTGGGGGCTCGTGTGAAATGGAGTCATTACATTCACAGGATAAGATTTGGGGATATTGGCTGGACAAGACGTCGAATTTAGAATACAGACTTCTCTTAAATCGTTCGTCGATTGTTGCTTTAAATGTGGTGTGCTATGATGGCGAGTTGGGATCGTTAAGGCTTAAGACTAATATTTCATTATGTGATGGTGTTTCAATCGTTCTTCCTTCAGACTTTAATGCATCTATTTTAAGATGTTTAAAGGAACAAGGATTTTTATGACTATATTGTAAAATACAGTAATAACTACATGATGTCGTCGCTACCTACGCAGTGTAATTACAATGTACGCTTACAAAATAATAAACATGTAATAAATGACTCAATGAGTTCTTGTTATGTAAAATAGACTTTTACCATTGTGACGTTTCATGATCACAGTATTATTTTACACTAATTCAGTAAAAGTTCCAGTGACTACTTTACGTTTTTAACCAATAACGACGAACCACATCTAATTTTGAAGTTGTTAACTGCTGCCTATACTGTTGAGATATTGAAATAGATAATACCTGGTTTGTGGTTTATTTGAAAGACATATAGGCACATTACTACCAACAAAGTTCCTAAGCAAGCCGAAATACCAAAAAGCGGATGTTTTGTGATTATCTATACTGTTAAATTGTACAGAAAAAAACAAAAAAATTACAGAAAAAAATATGAAATGTCACGTTCAACGATAAAAAAATGACTGGCGTTATCAGAAAGAGCACAAATTGTTATTGGTGCACGTGAATATAGTCCAGCAGCTAGGGAACGAAAACGACTGAAAACTCGCCCTATCAGGGAACAATTCCATTTTGGCTTTATATGATATCTTTTAGGAATGTTCAATGTATTTTTGGATGTTGGCAGCCTTCAAATTACTTGTGGGCTCCAAGCAACACGTTTTTCTTCATTTTTTCTGTAAAACTCTTATATAGTGAAATTTCATATTTCTTTGTTGAAAAAATAACTTGTATGATGAGAAAGTTCATAAAAAAGTACCTTAAGGCATAATTATGGTTACCTTGGTTTTTTAAATTCCTGTGGAGTTACGAGCTGTTGAAAACGTATTTTCGGACTTGTGCCCAGGAAATTTGCGTCATTTTTACATTTTCGACATCTTAAAGGACAAATAACTCAGTAACCGTTTGAAAAATCAAGATAGCCATAATAATGTCTTATATGTAGTTTTTTATGAACTTTCTAATGATACAAGCTATTATTTCAACAAACAAACATGAAATTTCATTAATTTTGGCTGTATAAGAGTCTTATAGAAGGGGAACGATATGGGGAACGTTAACCACAAAGCGTTATCCTATGTAAAAGTATAGATTGAAACCCACTCGTCTTTCTTAAATATTGAAAGAAATAGAAGGACGAACACACTATCTATCCGCCATGTGGGCTATTCAAAAAGCCCATGACGTCACAACCAGGGTAGTTTTAAAAAAAGTGTTGAATGTTAAAATGCAACTAAACTTGTATGGATATATTTCTTTCGTGAACTGCGAAGTGTTTAAGAAAATTTCATGGAGATTGTACTACTTGACAGCAAGTTTTATACAGTTTAGCCTAGTTGTGACGTCATTAAGAAAGACCTAATTCTACCAATAAGCAAATAAAAATATACAGTATTTCTATTTCACTTCAAGCAAAAAAAAATCACTGGAAGTTTCACTACAAAACTATTTGATAAAAAAGCTGTAGTTTAAGAGTCTTATGCTGATGCAAGTCATGTTTATTTCAGTCGGGTATCCAGAGGTACAAAAAAGCATGTTTACGTACCATATCGAGGGACAATTCCATTTTGGTTTAATCTTGTTCCTTTAAGGTTAGTGAGTATATTTCTGCATGTCGGCCGCTTTGACATTTCTTGTGGGCTCTTGCCAACACGTTTTTCTTCAATATTACCATAGAACTGGAATACTGTCAAAAAAGGTATTTCTGTAATACAAACTGTAATACAAGTTCAATTTAATTAATTAAAAAATAACTTGCATCATCAGAAAGCTCTTAAAAAAACAACATACAAGACATTTAAATGATCAACTTAATTTTTCCAGTTCTTAGTGAGTTATGAGTTTATTTTTAAAACTAGTGCCCAGGATTTTTGCGGATTTTAGCATTTTTCGTAGTTTCAGGGATCATTAACTTGAAAACTGCTTAAAAAATCGAGGTGACTATTTAAATGTCTTATATGTATTTTTTATGAGCTTTGTGATGATTAAGTCATTTATACTTGAGCTGAACTTGAAATATGACCCTTTTTGATAATAGAATAGTTTTATAGCAATTTTTCAGTAAATATGTTGGTAAGAGCCCCCAGAAGTTCAAACGTCGCCGACATGCAGAAATGTACTCACTGACCTTAAACGAGCAAGATAAAACCAAAATGGAATTGCCCCTCCATATCGTAAATACATCGGCCTCTACCTGCCGGACAATTTTTTTAATACAAAATTTTACACTTCTTTCCCTTGATCGGTATATATAACGTACTTAGGCGTTGCACAGTTATACATGTGAAAATGTTCGTTCATGTTAGGGATCGTTCATTATTTATACCTCTGGGGGCACAGAAGAGAAATTTAAAAAAGTATATATAAAAAAATTACCTAACCGCTCTGGGTGTTCAAATTTTTTTACCCAACCTCTAATAGAAACCCAAGATTTTTAACTCGAAATGACTGTTTTATTTGTTTTTGTCATTGCGTTTTTCATGTAGTTATTAACTGCGTTCGTTTATTAGCTATTATTATTCATTGTAATTGTAGTATGTTCTCGTATTCCCATTGGTCTTTTTTTCTCATCCAACCTTTTAGAGGTTTCAAAAATCAGTTACCCACCCAATTTCTCTTCGGTGCCCCTCTGAGGTATAAATAATGAACGGTCCCTTATGTCCCTGATAAACGGTAACGTAAAATAATAAGAACATTGAAAAACTATAAAACAGGTTGGTTTAGAACTTTTATTTTCCATTGGGAAATATTTGCGCACCACCAAACCTCCTCTCCCCACCACTTATGGATGTCTGTATACAGCTCTGTTTTAGTCCGGCAGCTAGAGGCCGATATACTTACCATATCGAGGGGAAATTCCATTTTGGTTTTATCTTGTTCCTTTAAGGTTAGTAAATACATTTCTGAATGTTGGCCACGTTGAAATTTCTTGTAGGTTCTTCCCAACACGTTTTTCATCAATATTACTATAAAACTGTATTACTGTCAAAAAGGTGATATTTCAAGTCCAATTTAAGGTAGTCATTCCCCTTTAAAATGTAATTTTTGAAAAAAAAATCAAATTTTTAAAATTTATATATTTAGGTACTTTAAGTATTATACTTTAAGATAACATGGCTTGTTTTGTTGAAAAAATGCATATTTGTGAGAAAATAGGTGTTTAAGAAGCCCTATTTAAAAAATTTCCCCATAGCAACGCCATAGCAACGCGTTTTCCTTCCAAATTTGCTTGATTATTTCACTGACAAAGCGTATTTTTTTGAATTAAACTTTTGATGTATGTTATTTAAAGCTATGCCAGTAGATCTCTTTGTGATTGGTTCATTTTCGTAGGCATAGCAACGCGCTGACTTCTCAAACTCGAGGTCGATTTGTGGCGAGCTGTGTAAAAAATTGTGTCAGAAAATTGCTGTTTTTTTCGCGTTTATAAGTTGAAATATTGTTGTTACAGTGTAGAATTACATTCCTAAGGTTGTTCTGAGTGTAATTCAGAGTGAATAGATGGGGAACTCGAAAAATAGAGCAAGAAAAAAGAAGAAGATTCCACCGTCAAGGAAGAAGAATATAATCCAAGATGGCGGACCAAGCTACAAAGATCGTGGACCTTCTGCGAAAAAAATCAGCCAGAATACAGAATTGCTTCGTGGTATGACGGAAAACATTGATAGTACTGTAAAAGAAGGAACTATTTTAATGGACTTATCCATACTATGCAATGTATTTGACAATGTTTTGAAGTGCCCTGATTGTGGATGTGATATAAAGTCACATGCTGACATGAAAAAGAAATGTGGATATTCCAATTACCTCGTGTTACAATGTGAAAGTATGGAGTGTGATTGGGAGTATTCTTTTAATACTTCAAAGAAACAAGGTCATTCTTATGAAGTGAATGTAAGAACAGTCTTAGCTTTCAGGGAAATTGGCAAAGGGCATAATGCCATGACTACCTTCAACAAGGTCATGAACATGCCTCCTCCACTAACCCGTCGTGTCTTCACAAAGATCCAAAATGAAAAGGTTTTGCCTGCTGTAAAGAAGTTGGCTTCTGATAGTATGATCAACAATGCCTATCAAGTCAGAGATGAAATAGCAAATGATGATGGTGAATGTGGAGTGTCGATCGACGGTACTTGGCAGAAGCGAGGATATTCGTCCCATAATGGGATTGTTACTGTGATCTCCTTGGATACGAAGAAATGCCTGGATGTGGAAGTGTTGTCAGACAAGTGCCAAGAATGCCAAAAGTGGGGGGAAAAGATTAATGACCCAGGCTACAATGCATGGAAAGCATCCCATGAATGCAAGATCAATCATGAAGGAAGCGCTGGCAGTATGGAGACAACTGGTGCCGTTCGGATTTTTAAAAGGTCGGTGGCTACGAGAGGGCTGAAATATATGGACATGCTTGGAGATGGGGACTCCTCAACCTATAACAGTATTGTTGAAAGCCAGCCATATGGAGAGGATTCTATTCCAAACAAATTAGAGTGTATCGGCCATGTTCAAAAAAGGGTTGGAAGTCGTCTACGCAAACTGAAGAGTTCGAACAAAGGAGTGAAATTGGCTGATGGGAAAGGTTTGGCTGGTAAAGGTAGGCTGACTGACAGTAAAATTGATGTGTTGCAAAACTATTATGGCTTGGCAATCAGGGAAAACCTTGATGATGTTGGTAAAATGGCCAAGTCCATAGAAGCGTCTCTTTACCATGTTGCATCAACTGCCGAGAATCCACAGCATCATCTCTGCCCAGAAGGAAAGGACAGTTGGTGTGGATATAAGAGAGACAAGGAAGAATATAAACATAAAAATGGAATACCAAGCTGTATTGTTGATATGATCAAGCCAGTATACAAAGACCTTAGCAAATCTGAACTGCTAAGTAAATGTACTCATGGCTTGACACAAAATGTTAACGAGTGTCTGAACAGGCTCATCTGGGACAGATGCCCTAAGTCTACTTATGTTGAGCAAGAAACTGTGGCTCTTGCCACCTACCTGGCTATTCTTAAGTTTAATGATGGTGACATTTCCTTCTTGAAGTTATTTCAGGACCTTGATGTAACTCCTGGTATTTTCACTGGTAAAGCCTCGGAGGAATGTGACAACTCGAGGATAAAACTGTCGGCAAAAAAGAGCTCAGAACAAGTGAAGAAGAGAAGAAAGATACTGAGGCACCAAAGAAAACACTATATAGACACTACAGAAGACCAAGAAGGTGTTACCTATGAAGCAGGTGCTTTCTAGAGACTATATAAACCAGAACAAAACATTAAAGTACTATTTTCTCAATTTCACAGTTTTCTCATTTCAGTTAATCTTTGTGACAGCATATCTTTCTGAATATTTAGTGTAAAAGGTTGAAACTTGGTATGTTTATGGCTTTTAACATTATCTAGTAACTGACCATTTTTAATTTTTCATATTTTTCATTAGTAATGTATAAATGAGGTTTAATTACCTAATTAGCTGTAAAAAATCCCTGTTTTTTCCTAATGTGCAGATTTTTTACCAAATTTTTTGCAAAAATGTTTTAAAGTGAAAATAAAGATGGTCAGTTACTAGATCATGTTATAAGCTTTCAAAATATATGTCATTTATGTTCTTCTGATTAACGGTGTGTGTGGTATCATGTTTCATGCGACGCCATTTTTTGGCTAATTAGCGGGCGGCCATATTGGATAATTAGTGTAATTAATGAGTAACCTAAAAATTTTTTTTAGATTTTGATTTTTATCACTGTGCCCCTTAAAAAAATGTTTTTGCTGAGTCTGTACCTTGTAAAATAAAAAAAAATGCTTTAAAGGGGAATGACCACCTTAACAATAAACAGCTTACATCACCAGAAAGCTCCTAAAAACTACATATAAGACATTTAAATGGTTACCTCATTTTTCAAGCGGTTTTCAAGTTAATGATCCTTCAAACTACGACAAAATGTTAAAATCGCACAAAAATCCTGGGCACTAGTATAAAAATATGCTTTCAAAGGTTCATAACTCACTAAGAACTGGAAAAATTAAGGTAACCATGTAAGTGCCTTATTTGTAGTTTTTTACGAGCTTTCTGATGATGCAAGTTATTCTATCTAAAATTGAACTTGAAATATCACTTTTTTAACAGTAATACAGTTTTACCGTAATATCAACGAAAAAGGTGTTGGCAAGAGCCCACAAAAAATTTAACGCGGCCGACATGCAGAAATATACCCACTAACCTTAAAGGAACAAAATAAAACCATAATGGAATTGCCCCTCGATATGGTACGTAAACATGCTTCTTTGTACCTCTAGCTGTGACGAGAGGATGAGAGTCAGCCTAGTTGTTGACCAAGGACCCAGGGTAAAAGAGTTTTTTGGCCTAAGGCAAAAAAAGAATTGGGCAAGATAAACTCACATACGACATTAAAATATAGACTTTTTCACAGCTTTTTATAGCTAGGGAAGGGGGTGGAAAGTGTTCCACTAAACCCAACCCCTACCCCAGGCATTGACACGTCACAGGCAAAATTGTTGCTTGGTTGTAACTTTCTTTGTGTACGATACAGGAACTTTTTTGAAAGATAAGACAATCAACGAAAGAAGAAGAGTCTGCAAATAGTTTTATTTTGACATTCTTATTTCTTACTAGTAAAAGTTTATTTCACAAACTATCTTACAATTTATTAAAAATACATGGCATGTACATGTCATTCCACTCCTTCAGGTTATTGTTTTCTGAGCTCTAGTTTTCATGATCAGAGTCTGAGTCATTGTCTGAGAAATCAAGTAACTCTGGTTCTTCTTCAAGCTCAGTTTCCACAAGTTCACTCCCTAGCATAGTTTCGACATCAGTAGTAATTGACTTAAACAAGGCATGCTCTGCTTCAACTTTTCTTTCATTTATAGGTAAAATATCCAAGCGTTCATGTGTCAAGTATTCTGACATTTTAGAATACAACGCACACAATGTGTTATTAATCTCGACAAGTTCTTTTCTTGCTATACAAATTGCTCCAGCAACTGCCTTCGGTTGTTGACCAGAATGTCCTGCCACGTAAGCATTTAATTTTTCCTTTCTCGTTATAAAATGCTTGAATAACCTTTCCACTTCCTGGATGAGCAGTTCTTGCTCTTCTTTGCATCTCTGTAGGAACTGGTGCAAATCAATAGCAGATCTCTTTATTGCAAATGGTATGTTGTCACTCGTGGGTTCGTGATGTAGATGCGAGTACAGTTGAGATTGGGGATCCTTCGCCTCATCAAATTGCATCTCCTCTGGAAGATCTTGAACCAAGTCTTCCAATGCGTTTAAAGATGCATTGTATTTCGTAACGGCAGCTTTAATTTTGTTTGTCTTCACGGTTATTTGTTTTGATAATTTGATGGCTATAGCCTGCCCATCTACAATGCAATAAATGAATTGAAGTTTTCTTTAGTTAATAAACATTTTAAGCTTCGTCGCGTCATTACCTGCATATTTGTTTTTTAATGAGATCAGGAACATCCTCTCAACAGCACAGGAGTAAGTCGTTTCTAACACCGACTCCTTTCTTCTCGTTTCCAAAGAAAGAGCTGCAGCTTTAAACTTCGTTTCGCCTGTCCTCCACCTTCTAGCCAACTTTTGTTGTTTCTCGATTTGTTTTACAGATTTTAAAACCCTGTCGTGTATAGAATATATGTAATTAGATAATTGTGTATTGGTAAAATTATTTCTATCCACGGAGCAGACAGGTATTACTTTTTTGTCTTTTTTACGACATCATTTAGCTGACTGTGATCGTCTTCTGCTGTATGTGCAATCTGTGCCCTAACAACAAACAAAAATATTGTTACAACTTTTTTCCATAATTTGTAGCAACATATACTTGCACGCTTAAATACTATACCTCAGTCGACAAAGACAAAGCAGATTCTCAACATATCTTTGCTCCCACGTCAGTGGCTCAGTTCCCTTAGCTGAAAAAATACGATAACTTTCTAACTTTATACCTGTTCATCTTTTGTATTCACAACATTTTGTAATTTTATTGTTGCCAGGATACAGTGAGCACTTCCAGTTCAGTAAACACAAGAATTAAAATAAAATAATAAACTACTTACAGTTCCTATCCTGGATCTTTTTCTTCTCTTCTTCCTTCCAAATTTCAACAATATCCCCATCATAAGGAACTATACAAACAATATATGGGTACATATTGTTGTCCACTCAAGTAATGGAAAAGTATAATACTATTGTAGCAGTGATTTTTTAAATTTATGCATAACTCACTAGATAACTTAGAGAATAATTCTTCTAGTTGCACCAACGTAGTGCTAATTAAGGTTGGACACCTTTTGAGTTTCACTTGCAATGTTTGACCTGGAACAATGAACAGTTAAAATCCGACATGACTAAACAACATTCATACTACAATAATTTTCTAAATAATTGCAACAAAAAGCGTACGATGTCTCTGTACTCAAAATAAAGTATCAACTATCAACATACCAAATTGCTGAATCTGACGGGCACCATAGTGCAGTAAAGCATCAGTTAAAATATCTATACGGCGTCCAGCATTCATCTCTTTAGTCAGTGATGAGAAACCTCTTAAATATGACCAAAGTCTTTCAATACCTTCACCATCAGTTAGGCCATAACCGTTTTGGCGTCGTGGACTAAATTCAATCTGCAAGTCATGATTTTTACAATATGGCACTAAATAATTATAACCCTTTTCATAACTTCAAGCTGTAATAATCATTCATTTAGTTTATAGGCAAAAATTAAACTTGCATACCTGACAAGAAGACTTATGTCCATAGCAGTGAAAAATAGGTATTGCAAACTCAACTCTATTTAGTAGGTCTTGTCTTGAATTTTTCTTTAAAGAAGATTTAAGGCTGTATTATGGCAAATTGTAGACTTGAAATGTTATTCAATTTAGAAACCAGTAAATTTAATCAATAAATAAATATTAGCTCTTATAGCCTTGAGAAGCATTGTTGACTGGTGACTACACAATACCCATTAATTAATCTTTTCGCATGCTTTATGTATTTGACACTTATGGGTAAAGATGCTTTTCCACAGTAAAACCCCAAAAATACTGGAAATTGGCTTGAGCAAAGGTAATAAATAAAAATATATAAGCTACCTTTAAATGAGTTGCCAGAGTGCAAGCAATGTCATATGTGATCTTTATCTGATTATCTTCACCTGCATTAGCAAGCATGCGTTGTATTTCATATACTGAGTAGGCGATTCTGTAAAACAGTAAAGAACAGAATATTGTAGAATGACCTAAATGACTCATCACTTGGCTTCAAAGATTATATATTAGCAGTAAGAATTCCAAAATGCTTATTATTTTGTAGCTTTACGGTTTACCATACCTTTCCCCATGCTTGATATTTATAAAACCTTTTGGATAATCGTGCCTGCACACACGGCCAAATACACCTTTCTCATCATAGAGTTTGTTTTTTCCTTTTGATCGAATCATGCTGGTGATTTCACCAGCTTTAAATTCATTACAATCCTTGAAAATTAAAAGATATGGTCAACTGAATTCAAAGTTCGGTTTGAAAACTCAATTATGGTTCTATTTGAGATGAGGACCATATATGCATAACAAGTTTATTATAGGTAACTTACTGCTTCACCTTTTTTTGCACTGGCTGAGTAATTTTCAACAAAGTCATCTACCTCAAGTTGGTCAGAAAATAAAGTCTGAGAGTGTCTTGGAGGTAAAGAACAGACAGACTTTTGCCGGCAGACTTTTTTCGGACCAACCCAAAACAAGCATCCATTGACTCAATGATTGTACCAGCTTCATTTTTCTTTTAGAAATATAAATAGAAATTCGAATAAAGTGTAATTAGTAACAGTGCAGTACAGTACAATAGATAACTAGCAAAAACAGGTCAATAAAGGTATACCTTTGGACAAAGTGGACACATGGGTCCATTTCCTTCTTTTGCAACAGGAAAGCCAGATCTCAACTGGTATTGCTGATACCTATGCAAAATTGAAGAAAGATGTTATTAGGTAGCAATTCATAACATTAAATTGACTAAGTTGGTAATAGGAAGTCCAGGGTATTTGTATTATTATAAACATTTAAATATTCTGGTCAGCAAACACCAAAATTACCGAAACTCATCAAATGAATCACTGCTCAGCATGGAATAAATATTCTTTATCTATAACACAAATTATTATAAATAGCATTAATAACTTAATGTATGGTACCTAAACCTACGTTTCATATATGTTAACTTAAGATGCCCAATAGTCCATGAAAAATTTTATCTCCTCCATAAAATGTTTTATAGTGAGTGCTGTAGCTTCATTTTAGGCACTGCACAGCTGTATAGCACTGTTATTTCAAAATACGTTTTGTCTTTTGTCTAATTATGAAGACAAGCAGCAGAGCTATGCAATAACCTGCACAAACTACAAAAAATTCTATGGCAAGAGAAGTACAATGTGCCATAATTTAGACTATTCAGCCACCTTAATGCCTAAGTAAACATTTGGCATTAGACAACAATATGTATACTTTTGAAAAATATCAGCATACCCATTTTGGCAATGTAGAATTTTCTGTCATAATTCCCAAGGCATCGCAAAATTTCCTTAATGAAACATGACACTCCAACAGAAGAGTTTCAGCAAGCTCCATTAGTTTGATATGGAAGGCAACAAGAGGCCGTACAGCACTGCCTGGCCACAGATTCAACCGAACTAATGTTACTGCCTCTTCTTCACAGTTACAGAATAAAATTCGTTTTTGATGTTGACGTCCTAGAGAAGGAAAAATTGCGATAAAAAATTCTAAAAAAGGAATTTTATAATTATTTCTAAAGAGCCAATACAATTTAGATGTCACCTTTAGGGCCTGTTTATATGATTCCACTTAGCCAGGATGACATGAGAGGTGGGATCATTTTGATGTATTGAAGTAAGTCACCAGGCTTAAATGAAAGTTCAAACCACCAGTAAAGAAACTAAAATGTTGACTAGAAGATCTCATAATTGAAAAGGATTAGTATAGTAAATCTACCCCTAGAAAATAGTCTGTAATGTTTTGCTGAATCATCAGGCATGACTTATTTTAACACATCAAAATAATCCCAACTCTCATCTCATCCCTGTTAAAAAAATACACATATTGCCGCTTTGTGCCCTGTGGCAGGGAACAAATTTCGTCAAATTGTGTATATAGTGCTACCAAACACAAGGTCAATACATATAATTAGTAATTAACTCAAATCGATAACTGTGTTATATTTGGGTTGACCATCAAGCATTAAACATATAATGTGACTGAAACCCAGCTATAAACAAGCCCTTTAATAGCAGCTATATAATATTTAATTAATAAATAAAATTGCCTAAAGCCCTTACCATACTGATCTATACAAACAACATCCCTTGTATAAACGGATGAGCAACTTTGCTGATGCCTTTTCCCAAGTACGGCATGATTAGGAAAATATGGCACTAAATTTCCATCCTGTAAAAATAAGGGGTATAAAAGATTTAAAAAAATTACTAGACAATATGCAGTGCAGGTTTAGCCGTTTAGCCAATGCGACTACCATGAAAGAAATTTCAATAAGTAATTATAACTACCTTCAGCTTTTCCATCACGTGGAAGTAATTCTTTTCTCGGTGGATGTTGTTAGCACAAGCTATACAAAAATACTGATTAAATCCACACTCCCAACAGCGAATTTCAACCTTCTTAATTTTGCATTCGCAACACATTTCCTCAGGAAAAAATGCCTCTTCTTCGACGCGTCCATTAAGCAGGCTTTCCCGTATACTTTCCCAACTGTAATATTGTTTTTCCCTTCGCCTTTCGTGGTGTGTTTTCTGGTCTCGATCATGGGTTTCTTCTGGAGTTGAACTCGAGCATTGCTCGTAATTTGTCGAGTCGATAAATTCCTGATTACAGGCTTTACTGAAATCAGCCTCAGCTTTTCGTGACAATACCTTCAACGGCAATCCAATTTGTCTTTTTTTCCCCGAAGTTGATGAGCATTGGACACGGAATTTACAAGATTTAAACCGTTTTGCTGGACGATAGGTAGCTGAACGAGAAGCCATCTTGAAAAAATGCTCCGCCAAACAAGATGTGATCTGGGTACGACATTCGCGACGCTCTCATATTGGTTAGATTATAATTGGGGATTTTGCAAGGGCGCGTAGCGCCCGAAGTAAAGTCAAGATTATATGAGAACACAGAAGTGAGATATAACAATGCTTTATTCTTCATTAAACTTTACACAGCTGATGAAGAAAAAATAACAAAGACTGGTAACTAATATTACGTCATAAAGTGACTGTTAACACGAGGCAAGCCTCGACTCAAGTCAGTTCAAAATCAGCGAGCCATGGAACTTCCTTCAACATTTCCAGGTCAGAACACCTTCAATGTAAAAAACAGACACTTCCACCACCTTAGGGATCCAACAGCTTACACTGCAAACAAACACCAGCTTTACCGATAGGCTATCTATAAAAGTCAATAAACGAAGATAACGGGTAGGGAGGGTGGGATTGTTATATCTCACTTCTGTGTTCTCATATAATCTTGACTTTACTTCGGGCGCTACGCGCCCTTGCAAAATCCCCAATTATATTTCGAACACAGAAGTTCGATATAACAATGCTTGTTTAAAGCTAAACAGGAACTACTCCGCACTCTCTAACACTGACCGCGCAAAAGCGTTGTCAAAACGCGGACGGTAGTAAAATCGATTAAATGTAGAAGGCCCTGACCAATCAGCCATCTTTAGGACTTCCTCTAGCGATACCCCGCCACTCACTGCCCTCGATGTGGAAGCGGAACGAGTGGAATGGGCTTTGAAAATGGTAGTATCAATCCCCGCTTTGCCCAAAACTGACTTGATCCATCGGGCAATTGTGCATGACTTTACCGGGGCGTGCGGTCTACGATAACTAATCAATAACTGGTTTGGTTGAGCGGGAACAAGAATAGGACGAAAAACTCGTGTCTTCTCCAGATAAGCTTGCAAACAACGGAGAACACATAGGTTATGATCTTGTTCAAATTTTGCGAAGAACACCGTAGAAATCTCAGAAGATGTTTTAGTTAGACCAGGCAACTGAAATTCAACACCTTCCGGATGTAGGCGCATAAAACGAGTATCAAGAAGCTGAAGTTCCGAAGAACGTTTTGGAGCAGTAAGGGCAAGAAGCACAGCCAATTTGCGTGACAAAGTTTTTAGCGGTAAGTCCTTATTTTCTGGCTGCGCACGGAAGTAGTCTAAAACAAGAGAAACATCCCACGAGCTCTGGTAACGAGGCATCGCAGGGCGCAAGTTTAAAATCCCTTTCAACAAACGGACGACGAGTGGATGCTGACCCACCGCAAAACCTTCAATGGGCGGTAACACTCCAGATAACGCAGACCGATAAGTGTTGATTGTCCGGTATTCAAAACCTTCATCAAAAGCCCAGGCAAGGAAACTTGTTATATTTGCCAAAGTGGGGCAAAGTGGATCAATTTGCCGGCGGTCACACCAGCAATGCCATTTTTTCCAGGCGGAGTTATAAACTGCGCTTGTGCTTGGCCTCCATGCTGCCAGGGTGAGCCGGGAAGCGTCTGGAGAAATGCCCTCCGATTGCAAGGATTGCTTGAGACATGCCATGCGGCTAACGACAAGGTCTCGTTCAGTAGTAACGGGTGTCTCTCGCCCCGTGGGCTCAGCAATAGGTCCGGAAAGGACGGGAGGAGAACAGGCGGCGCTACAGACATGTCTAGAATTCTGGGATACCAGGCTTGTGTTGGCCAGACTGGCGTGATTAAGATCAATTCCCCGCCCGCCCCCTGTAATTTGGCTAGGGAGCGCATGATCAGGCAAAAGGGCGGGAAGGCATAATTCCGGCCTCGAGACCAATCCTGCAGTAGAGCATCCGTTGCTATTGACAATGGGTCTGGTTTCCAGCTGTAAAATTGCGGAAGCTGGCTGTTCAATCTGTCGGCAAACAGATCTATCGCACAAGGTCCTCGAATTTGCATCAGGGAACTGAAGACGTTCTGGTCTAGGCGCCAGTTGCTGGCATCCCGGAAGTGACGCGACTCCCAGTCGGCTACCGTGTTGAGATGGCCCGCATAATGTTCTGCGCTGAGCATGATGCTGTTCTTTTGGGCCCATTCCCACAGAGCAAGCGCTAAATTGGAGAGGACTAAAGAATGGGTACCCCCTAATCGGTTCACATAGGCTACTGCAGTTGTGTTGTCCATGCGAAGCCTCACATGGGCACACAATCGGTTCTTGGTGAAACTTTTCACCGCAAACGAGCCGGCTAGCAACTCCAGGCAATTTATATGGAGCTTCTTTTCCATCTGAGACCACAGGCCTCCTGTTCTCACTTCTCGACAGACTGCTCCCCACCCTACCTTCGAGGCATCGGTCTCGATCACTAGATCGGGGGGTGAGCTCAGGATGGCTTTGCCGTTCCATGCTTCGAGGTGGACTAGCCACCACTGGATTTCCTCCCTCGCTTCCCGTGAAAGGGGTAAACAAGAATCGTAGCCACTTCCCCTCGCAAGACCCTGATGTTTGAGGTGTTGGAGGTGGCGATAATGCAAGGGCGCAGGAAAAACAGCCTGAATTGATGCCGTAAGCTTGCCGATCAGTTGAGAAAGGTCCCGAACTGAGACTAGTTGTTGCCCCAGCAAAGTCCTGCACAGAGATTTGATCGACTTCACCTTGTCGTCGGGCAATACAAGAATCATATCTATGGTATTGATCACGAACCCCAGAAATTCGAGTTTTTGCGTTGGAACAAACACTGACTTCTCTAGGTTTATCACAAACCCTAGGTTTTCTAGGAGGTAGCGGGCTGTGGCCATGTCCTCCCGCAGCCCCTCCCGTGTTGCATGCATGAACAACAGATCGTCCAGGTAAATTATCAACCGAATACCCGCCCGGCGAAGCAAGGCAACGACAGGCTTCATAATTTTGGTGAACAATCTCGGTGCGAGAGCCAGACCAAACGGGAGACAGGCAAATTCCAGAAGTGTCTCTTTCCAAAGGAAACGAAGATACTTCCGGTGACCCTTCCAAATCGGTACTACAAAATAGGCATCCTTCAGGTCGACTTTGCCCAGCCAGTCCCCCGGCTGAACCAGATCTCGCAGGAGATGGATACCCTCCATTTTGAAATGTGTGTATTGGAGAAAACCGTTCAAACCCTTGAGGTTGATCACTGGACGTGAAGTCCCGTCTCGTTTGGGGACTAGAAAAAGATTGCTCAGAAACTGTTCTGCTTCTGGTTGAACCTGTTTTAGGGCCCCTTTCTGTATCAGGGATTGGATCTCGGTATCGATTTTGGCCGAGTCCGATTTTGAGAAATGTAGCACGGGGGGCAGGCCTGTTTGGAGTGGAGTTGTTGTGAACTCGAGTTTGTAACCCACAACGGCCGCCAGAACGTCTGGGTCGCTTGAAATGAGACGCCAATTTTGAACAAAATGAGCCAAACGGCCGGCTAACTTCGCTGGCTGAGTGATGGCGAGAAAATCTATTTTTAAACGACTCAAAGGTCCCGTTTGCGCAACTGCTGTGGGTTGCAAACTCGGTAGTCCGGCCCGTGCCTCTGGAAATTGTTTTAAAACAGGTGAAATACCTTGAGTTATTTTCCGCTCTGTTGATAGCGCCTCTTTGTTCCTGGCGCGAAGCTCCTGAACTGTGTTTTCCCTGTCTGCCAACCGCGGTTTTGGGGACTCTCGGACCACTGACGAATGCCCGGTCGGGCATTGGTACCCGGGAAAAAGCCCGGGCCTTTCCCGGGCTGCTGGCGAAAAAACTGCTTGCGGTTGCCATGGCTACTGCGACCGAAAAGATTATCCATAATCTTGTCATGTTTAAACTCTTTTAGCATGGCTTTTTTGAATTTTTTGCCGAACAAATCGGCAGAATTCTTTTCAAACAAATTTCTCTCATCCAGTAAATCTAAGGATTCCGGAGAAACCTTTGCGAGCAGGCTTTTACGGCGATCAGAAAGCCCACAAAAGGAAGCATTTCCCACTAGCGAAATCGCCTGGCGAACGAATTCGACAACTACGGCAGGATCTAAACCCGTTTGGTTTTCGTTTGCTGCTAGAGCGGCCACCCACAACTGTGTGAGAGGGCCAATAGGATCTAAAATACGGGCAGCGAGATTCAACTGCCTTCTGTCCATGCTGGGATTGAACGAAATGCCCTTGCGCTTGAAATATTTCTTGATAAACCTATCAACTCTTTTTGGCCGCAAATCAGCGTGCTGAGGTACTGGTGCCTCTTTTGCCAGGTTTTTTCTTTCGGACTTTGACAGGCCCTGAAAAGCGGCAGAAACAGCAAAATCTAGCACTTGGGGCGAGATCGAGACCCCATTTTCATCGGTCTGAAAGGACTGGCCAGATTTTTCGCGCTCAAAAACGCTGCTTGACGAAGTCGAGCTGGATTCATCATCGGAGCTCGAGGTTTCACTGGTATCCGAGCTTGGTGAAGTCGAGTAGACAAATTTGGACCGTTTGGACCTCTTCCTTTTTGATTTGGAGGATTTTGGTTTTGGTGAAAGCCTACGCTTTCGAGATTTTTTCCCGGCCGCCGAGCGGGCTACGGGAGATTTTTTCCTCGGTTCTGAAACCGGCTCTTTTCCGCACGACACAGGTCGTGAAACTGACTGGGGTTCCTCAGGAGTACTAGCTACCTCTACCCCATCCGAAGCCATCACCAAGCTATACCAGAGGGCGTAAATTAATTCAATAAGAATGTATTTTCGGAGTGACTCGACGAAACGTTTGCTGCAAAGCGAGCTGATGAAGAACTGACTTGAGTCGAGGCTTGCCTCGTGTTAACAGTCACTTTATGACGTAATATTAGTTACCAGTCTTTGTTATTTTTTCTTCATCAGCTGTGTAAAGTTTAATGAAGAATAAAGCATTGTTATATCGAACTTCTGTGTTCGAAATATAATCTGGCCACGCTCGAATGGGTCGTTCTAAATTTTAGAATGCGCGCTTGAATGGTATTAGCCTGCGTGAGACGGGTGCACCGGCACCAACTTATCAACAGGCATTGAATGAAAGTGGCTTTGATTTCGAATTGCATTACGAAGACCCACAACCCGAAACAATAAAACGATCTAGGAAAAGGAATATAATCTGGTTTAACCCACCTTACGACTTGAGCGTCAAAACCAACATTGGAAAGGAATTTTTGAGAATCATTACCAAATGCTTCCCCCCCAGTAATAAACTGTATAAAATTTTCAACAGAAACACTGTGAAGCTTTCATACAGTTGTATGCCAAACATGAAAGCTGTAATCGACGGGAACAACAAGAAGCTACTTGAGATAGAAAAGAGTGATCCAAGGAAATGCAACTGCCCAAAGAATGCCACATGCCCTCTAAACGGAGAGTGTCTAGTAAGCGACATAGTATACCAAGCTACCGTGACGTGTGATGATAAAGAAGAAACATATGTTGGTATCACAGCTACAAGTTTTAAAGCAAGATTCGCGAACCACAAGGCATCATTCAAATCAAAGCAGAAACGAAACAGCACAGAGCTTAGCAAGCACATTTGGGAATTGAAAGACAATAACCTGAATTATGCAATTAAATGGAAAATTCTCTGCCGCGCATCTCACTATTCCAACAAAACAAAGAAATGCAATTTATGCCTGTCAGAAAAATACTATATTCTTTGCAAACAAAACACAGCATCTTTGAACAAAAAGAGTGAATTGCTAAGTAAATGTAGACATAAGGACAAGTTTTTATTGAAATCTTTAGTATAGAACTTTAGAATTTTAACATTTAACACCCTTAAAATATTCCCTAATTAATTAAGAACAAAAGCAATTTTAAATTACTAATTCCTAACAGACTTTTATTCGAAAATTATGTAGTTAGATAGGTTTAAAAGCGCTGTAAACAATGTTATTTGTATTATATGATTTGGCACAGCACTGAAGAGTGCAGGTTTATTAACCTGTACGAAACAGAACTGTATGCGAAGCTAAATGTGTGTCCGTGTTTGATTATTACTTGCATATATATAAATATATATATATATATATATATATATATATATATATATATATATATATATATATATATATATATATATATATATATTTATATATATATATATATATATATATATATATATATATATATATATATATATATATATATATATATATATATATATATATATATATATATATATATATACATATATATATATATAGAGATATATAAGGGACCTTAGGCCATTGATTCTTGTATATTCATCCTTGAAGAAGGGGCATGCCCCGAAACGTTGGGATGTGAATGTAATGAAAAATTTTTTTGAATTTACAAAGTTTAGCTTGTGATCTATTTATATTGATAATGCTATTAAACTTATTTGGAGAGGGGTTTGTGATATACTTATTTATACAGTGCGACTCACGATATTACTTGTATGAGATATTTATGCCGTATACGTATTCAAAATGAGCATTGCTATTCATTGAAACTTACGAACATCAAAAAAATGTTGTGAGAAGATCTTTACGATGTTGATGTTTGATGTTAGTCACATGACTGAAAAAATATGGCGTTGTTCCATATTTGAGGCGGACCACGCTATTAGTTTTAAAAATATGATAACACGATAGAACGTCGTTTTTAACTTAATTGGAAGTGGAAACGACATTCTTTAACCAAAAACAGCATAGGTAACAACAAGAGAATGTCTTAGCTAGAAAATGAACGAGCTTGGTGTCATAGTTGAAGGATTTTTCAAAGATTATGTGGAACGGTGGAAAAGAGGGATTCTGGACCCCTAAAATGGATAAGAATGGGAGGTATTAGGCGTTTGAAGGAGAACTGTTCGTAAATTATCATGATCAACGTCTATCAACATTTTGAGAAAGTTTGCTTTGCCATATATCTTCAAAACTATGGCAATGATGGATTCCTGGTAAGCAATAATAATTCTTAAAGTACCTCCACTGGTGTCGTGGAATAAACGTTTGGCACTGGATTGAGGCAAAAAAATGCTTGAGAGCACAACAAGTCGAGACAGACAAGACAGACAAGTCGTGATCAACATGATAATTCCCTAATGCTGGGAAAAGGAACTTCTGATGAAAGGTTTTAGGTACCTGCCAAAGAAGTGGTAGAATGATAATTTAGATCCGTATTATTAGCAACCAACATGTCTTCATATGTGCCTAAATATGCAAAAGAGACCTCTGATCCGTATTTCCGCTGTTACCAGCAGAACTCGTTTACTTTACCACTTTTTTGTTGACTCCTTAGCCTCGCCGGTCACATACCATCATTGAATATAAATAATCTAACCCATGCATACATTTTCCAAGCTTTATCATGCTGATTTCGTCTGCCCATCAAAAGGACAAACTTCTGTTGTGCTCTCAAGCATTTTTTTGCCTCAATCCAGGGCCAAACGTTTATTCCACGACACCAGTGGAGGTACTTTTAGAATTATTATTGATTACAAGGAATCCATCATTGCTAGTTTTGAAGACATATAGCAAAGCAAACTTTCTCAAAATGTTGATAGACGTTGATCATGATAATTTACGAACAGTTCTCCTTCAAACGCCTAATACCTCCCTTTCTTATCCATTTTAGAAGTCCAGAATCCCTCTTTTCCACCGTTCCACATAATCTTTGAAAAATCCTTCAACTATGACACCAATTTCGTTTATTTTCTAGCTAAAACACTCTCTTGTTGTTACCTATGCTGTTTTTGGTTAAAGAATGTCCTTTCCACCTCCAATTAAATTAAAATCGACGTCCTGTCCTGTTATCATATTTTTTAACTAATCGCGTGGTCCGCCTCAAATATGGAACAACGCCATATTTTTTCAGTCATGTGACTAACATCAAATATCAACATCGTAAAGATCTTCTCACAACTTTGTTTTGATGTTCGTAAGTTTTAATGAATAGCAATGCTCAAATTTGAATACGTACGGCATAAATATCTTATAAAACTAATATCGTGGGTCGCACAGTTCGCACTGTCCACAGTTCGCTGGTAGTGAGTTCGGACACTCTTATGTCTCATTATGTGCCAATCGCTGATAAAAAACTGCGACATGCAGATCTCATGCGCATTGGTTCAGCAGAGAATAATTTGTGTATTATGTAATTTCCGAGTGTCCCACATCTCTCTTCTTGTCATTCGTAGTATATATACTTTCTGATGCAAGAACTCACTATCAGCTACACTGTGCTGACGAGCCCCAATAAGGGCGAAACAGCTGTCCACAGTTCGCTGGTAGTGAGTTCGGACACTCTTATGTCTCATTATGTGCCAATCGCTGATAAAAAACTGCGACATGCAGATCTCATGCGCATTGGTTCAGCAGAGAATAATTTGTGTATTTGTGTATTTAAACATATGGTTTGGTATATTTATCAGGCCTATAATTTTAAATATGGCGGATGGACGCGCCCTGAACAGCTCTGTTAGTTGTCTCCAAAATTGCCCTCCTAATTGGGATGTGCATTAAATGAAAGGTTATAAAAAAGAGAAAGGCTTTAGTTATGACGGGAAACGAATTAAATGGCCGGATTCTTATGAAATGTTAAGGATTTTTACTAAAAACGTTGTTGGTCAGTCAGGCAACTGGCAGATACAAGAAGTTTGTAGAAGATAAATTTCAAATTTTTATTAGTGAGTTAAGGAAAAGTATTGCATGATTGCTACCTTCCACAAAGAACAGTCAAAGTCCACAAAACAGATCGTCCATGCATGACAAATGAACTTAAGATATGGATTAGAAAACGACAAACTGCATTTCAAAGGAATGGGAAAGACTCGTACAAACATATAAATACTGGAGAAACAATTAATCCAGAGAGAGAGATTAAATCGGCTAAATCGTATTATTACACACACAAAGTTGCAGAATTGGGTAAGACCAAGCCCCGGAAATGGTGGAAACAAATAAAGAGTCTTATAGGTCAGGACATTGAGCAAGAATGGTATTATCAATTCCTTGGAGGCAGTGGAGATGTGAAAGTGATTGCGGATAAAGTTAATGACTTTTTCTTGAGCATAACTGAGGATTTTCCATCGTTATTGCCTTACTCAACTCAGTATGTCCCAAACGAGTTCTTTGTTTCTGAAGCAGATGTTTATCAATCATTGTCAACTCTAAAAATATCCAAATCTATCGGAACAGACGAGATCCCAAACAGAGTGTTAAAAGAATTTGCTTCTGAACTGTCCTCGGCTATACAGGATATTTACAATCAGTCAATGAATGATTTGCCGGTTGCCAGACTCCCCCATTTTTGCGCGGTATGCGCAGTGAATTATGGGACCGCCAGGGGGCAAACAAGAAATGCTTTAATGGCGTAATAATGGGAAAAGGAGATCATTGCGCTGTTTTTGGATGTAACAACGACAGAAGATACCCCGAAAAACAATTTGTTTGTTCCATACTATAAAGACAAAGAGCTGAAAGAAAACGTATGGACAAGCATTTCTACCGAGCTGGATATTGATGGTGAGTGCACTGAAGTGTAAGGCTTCTAAGTAGTATTTTTTTGTTTGTTAGAAATTGAACTTTACAGAAAATCAACTTCTTTTTCGACAGTGAACTTTCTTAAAAAACGTTGGAAGAATCTTCGTGATACGTATGTTAAGATTAAAAGAGGTGATAAAGGGAGAAGTGGTGAAGGAGCAAGACTTAGTAAAAAAAGGAGTGGAAATACAAAAAATGTTTGTCTTTTTTGGAGCCATACACCGAAATAACAAGGTAAATCTGACTGTAGAATTTTGTTATTTTGGTACTTGCTCCATCAAGTGCAGACCCCATTTATTCCCCCAGTTATTCTTAAATATTCAAAACCATACTATTTTATTTACTTACTAATATAATTGGTAGGACTTCTTCAAAAATGATTGAATCAAGCACAGAAGACAACGTTTTGTCTGCAGATGATTCAGCCGTTTTTTGCCCAGACAAAGATGAAATAGATTTTGCTTCATGCCCTAGTTTAAAAGTAGAAGAAAATGCCCACACCACTGCATCTACATCACGCCCACCAACCCCTGGTGTCAACCCTAAATTAGCTGACAAGAGACGAAAACCACGTGATGAAGTTTCAGTACAAATCATAAAATATTTAGATGCAAAAAATAAAAAGCTTGAAATATCTGAAGAGGAAGTCTTTGCCTTGAGCATTGTTCCGACCTTAAAACGCATGACAGATCAACAGAAGGGACTAGCCAAACTGCGCATACAGCAAGTGCTGTATGATATTGAATTTGATAACTAAAGAGTAACAAAACTGTAGAGATTATGTACTGACTATTAATGATCTCTCTTCCAGGAACATGTTGCTTGGTTTTCGTTTTCCCTTTATAGTAAAAGATTACAACAAACCTTTTTGAATATAAAGCCCTTACAAATACAATATGTTCCATTACCATTGATCAAACAGATTATTTACTTACAAGTAATTTACAGTTTAATTAATGCTGAAATATAGTTAGTTACAATAATATTATAAATGTTAGACACTGTTATAGTCCACTGTCAGACACTACGGTTTAATCCTCTCTGGACTGTAGTATATTGCCATGGAACCTCTCCATCGCCCATGCAGAAATACAATTTAAACTTATCCCTAACAACATATGCATAAGATGATGCTCTACAGCCCATATTTGTAAAATTTTGCAAGGCTTGGTATTCTTGAAGGCCATCCCTTTAATTTTGAACATCAGCTGGTGTGCTATTCCCAGTAGACTTCTGTAGGTAGTTATGGAGCACACAACTTGCCTGGGTGACAACACTTTCACATTGCTCTGGGTGTAAATTAATACGCCTCTGAAAGATACGCCATCGTTGCGCCAGTAATCCGAATGCATTCTCTGAGATTCGGCGTGCTCTGGAAAGCCGGTAATTGACTATACGCTTATCAATTGAAAGGTCTTTTCCAGGATAGGGACGCAACAATTACATATGGCATAGGACCTAATAAGAAAGAATAATATTGTTTAGTAGTTAGACAATTGGAGTTAAATAATACATATAATTTAAGACCTGACCAGGATGGGGGCAAAAAATGCAAAACTTGGTCCTCTAGCAAGAATCAGACATATATGGACCTATGAAGAAAAAATCTTGATTTTACCTTACCTAGTAAGGAAGCCCCAGGTAGATCAATAAGAGCAGGAAGATTAAGTTGGTTCCCTGCCAGCCTTTGACCATAGTGAATTTGAAAAAATCCATCCATCACTATTAGACCCATACCTCCCAATATCCACAACTGTGAAACAGTAGATGGCATCAACTAAAGCCATCAAAACTATAGAAAATGTTCCTTTGTAGTTGAAGTATAGAGAGCCAGAATTGGGTGGAGCTTGGAAAGCAATGTGCTTCCCATCTATAGCCCTTACACAATTTGGAAAATTCCATTTATTCTTGAAGCTTTCAGCCATTGCTTGCCATTCACTCTCTGTGGGAACTTTCATGTAGGGATTTACCAAACATGTCGAAATTGCTTGACATGCTTCTACAACAATACTTCCAACAGTGCATGCACCAACACGATAACTAAATCCAACGGTTTTATATGAATCACCTGTTGCCAAAAATCTGGAAAATTTTAAAGAACGAAGAAAATGAAAACAAAGCGTATTTATATCAAACTATTATCAATGATATGAAATTAATCAACTAAATTAAGCAAGTATAAAACAACGCCTTCAGACTTCACTAAAAATGAAAGCTGTTATTTACATTTATAGATTAGTTTATCTTGACTAGTCTACTTGAAGGCAGAAGGACCTGTATGAAAAGCATACAAATACCCTTACCCCGGGGATACCCAAGTAACAAAACCCTGAAGGGCAAATATCATATAGCCTTGATAACTTTTTTGCAATGACAGCCAAATCTTAGCTTCAGTTTCTTCTATCACACTGTTTATTATGATAAAATTATTTCATATAAAATCTCCGCGAGACCAGAATGGGACATTTTAATATTTTGCCATTCCTAGCATCGCACAAGAAAAACAACAACCACAACCCGCTACACGTAACTTAGTTGTTTTTACCTTAAGGAAATGGCTAATCTCTTTTGCGGACTTATAGGGTTTCTATAGTTTGTGGTTTGTTTTCGAATATGAGGTCCAACGATAGCCAATACGTTTTCAAATGTTTCGGGTGTCATTCTGAAGTACTGAAAAAAGCGCTGGTCGTCTAGGCGAAGTTCTCTTACGGGACGATGAATTTTCCCAAGTTGTTGCCTTCGTCTCAATATTGGATGAATTCAAACAGTCTGTCTCCGTCGCAGACGCCGGTGGAGCAGTAAAACTAAGAACAATTCATCTTCACAGTTTTGAGTATCCGCCATTTTTCTTTCTCCCAATTTTGTCGCGAAAAATTACCGTGCTTGGTTGTCGCGCCGCGTGCGGTTTGTGTGGGTCTTAAGCATGGGAAACTTGGCTAGAGCGGAAAATAACAACTTGTTTGTTTGCAATCGAACATTGCGTTTGACCTTCCGTTTCGAAACCAACATACAGGGTGAGTAAAGAACGCTGATACTATTGAAAAGCTAACTAGCATCATTGCATTTCTTGCAATTTGACAGACGTTGATGTTAAACAAAATCTAATTCTCTTGGGGCCGGTTGTCCCCGAGCTAACGGCGCGAAGCGCCGTTCCGGGCGTTAGTCCGGGGCGAGGGCACTAATTCCGCCCGGCTATTTACACCCGGGAAAAGGAAAGCATTGGCGAAGTCTAAAGTTTAGCCAACTGTGCTTGTGTTGGAAAATATAGTTGCATGCTTGGTAGTGGCGAGGGGTTGCTGCATGCATGTATTTCTAGTATAAAAAACCCTTAATTACATTTTTAATCACTGTTTTGTTGTTAAATAGTGATTAAGTACAAAAAAGTTTGTTCTGATTGGTAGATGTTTAGACAGACAGACAGACAGACAGACAGACAGACAGACAGACAGACAGACAGACAGACAAACAGACAGGCAGGCAGGCAGGCAGGCAGGCAGGCAGGCAGGCAGGCAGGCAGGCAGGCAGGCAGGCAGGCAGGCAGGCAGGCAGGCAGGCAGGCAGGCAGGCACATTGAACTGTAATAGATCTGGAACGATAACTTTAGTGTTTTGAACCTATGATTGGCTGAGCCCGGCGCGCTGGAAAATCAACATTCAAAAAGACTGGGGAGAGGTTGGATTTGGTTTTCGAGGAGTGAGAATTTTTGTTTTTCGAGCAAAAATTGGCAAGAAATACACTGTTTTTGTCGAAAGACATTGTTTTGGATTCAGACCAGGTTTCCTGTTTAGTTCCTACTGTCTTACACCTATCTGCAGCAAAAAGTGAGCATTTTGACTTTAATATTTTAAAAAAATTACAAATGTTTGTACGTGTCATAGAAAACTTTGCTCTTGAGCTAATAAAAAATATATAATGAAACTTTTAGACAATCCCAAACCTATTTTGCAGTGAACGCCAGGTACTCCTCTTTATCCTGAACTTTTAATCCTTGCTTTTACCCTTTCAAAACATGGAGAAATTGACGTTTTTCATGTATTTTTCGTAAACAGTATTTTTTAAATGCATTTTTTTCGACCCTAAAACCTTCAATCTTCCTAAAACTTCGCATACGGATGTATTTTGCATGAAGTTAAATATTTCATGTGGTTTCACGTCTTAGTTCTTACTTGAACTTTCAAAAACTCAGAAAAAGTAGCCAAAATCTGGCGGATTTTTCGTAATTTTCGCCTTTGCTTCAACATTTTTCCGTGATAGTACGATTTTTGTCAAATTTTATAACATATTACATAAATTCAACTGTCATTGTTTAAATATTTCTGAATCTTAGAGATCTGTTAGTAGATTTAAATAAAGAATTTTACGGATACAAAAATGATATTTTTTTCACGAAATTCTTAAAAAGGACTGGGTCTACCTGCAAAGTGAACACAAAGTCGGCTTCAATTTCCCCCCCTGACTTATCGTTCCAGATCTATTATAGTTCAATGGGAAGACAGGCAGGCAGGCAGGCAGGCAGGCAGGCAGGAAGGCAGGCAGGCAGGCAGGAAGGCAGGCAGGCAGGCAGGCAGGCAGGCAGACAGACAGGCAGATAGCTCGTTTATTAAGAAATATAACCTCATTTTACAGTAACTACTGAATTTAAAATTTCCACTAATCATGCATAGTTAACTTTAGTCACTTTTTATACAACCGGCCCCTGGAAGTTAAAATGCATAATTTTAGCCTTGCAAGATTTGTCAGCAACAAGACAAAAATACAGACCCATGGGAATAAACCGTAATGAAATTCGAGGCTAATTTGAATTTGAAAGGGCATCAGTTTTTTTTACTCACCCTGTACAATAGTTATGCCTCTGTAGATATTCATGTAATCGTGACTCTTGCATGCTGTACAATAATTGTTATTCGGGTATAGATCGCATAAATAATGCATGATGGAGTGATTTAATTTTAATAAAACTTGGCGATAATTAAAATATATATTGAGCACCCACGGCGAGGCACTTGCTTAATAAAGAAGGCAGATGTACGATTTTAGTGTACTGTAATGATCAAGTACAAGGGTAACAAGGAGTAAGAACGAGGTACAAGAAAAATAGAATTTTAAGAAAAAATTATTATCATGGCTGACGACACTTTGCAATATAATGATTATATAACTTGTGGAATAACCAGGGTATACATTCCAACTAGCATAAAAGTGATTGCTTTACTTACTGCGGTAGCAATCACAAATATCGCCATCGCAATCTGTGGAACACTGGCTAACTGTCTGGTTATAATGGCGTACTATCGTAATCCTCGCCTGCGAACAATTCAGAACACAATCTTCTTCCTACTTGCCATCACAGACATGAGCGTAACTGCCTTTGTACAACCGATCTTCGTGGCTTCAATCTTGAAAGAGTTGCAAGGAAAATATAATTGTCTTTTGAGTGATGCTTCTACTCTGTTAACCATGTTTTTTCTGCTACTATCAATGGAAACTATTGTCATTCTTAGCTTGCATAGCTACATAACCTTGGCTTATCCGTATCATTGGCAAAGTATCATTACCAAGTCGCGTGTCAACATAGCAATTGTATTTTCCATTTTTCTCGCCTTGCTTTTAACATTTGGTAATTACCAGCATGTATACTTCTTGTCATACGGACAGCCTTCTTTGATTATCTCGGTAATAATCATTGTAGTTTTTGTCTGGTGTTGGACATATAAACTTATTGCTCGGCATCAAAATACAATCCAAACAACTCAAAGCCCTTCAACAATTAAAACCGTATCACGAAAGAAAATATTACGATCAACAATAACTGCGTTAGCCGTTATTTTAAGTCTTTTGATCTGTTATCTCTTACTCATAAGTTTTTTCATCTTCCAAAACTACCTGAATGTTTCAAAAATTGGCCATAAATGGTATACTAGTGTGTGGAATATAGCAATGACATTAGCGTTCCTAAACTCTTTATTGAATCCTTGCCTTGTATTCTGGCGAAGCACTGCCTTTAGGGAGACGGTGAGAAACTCCTTTAATTAATCAAGGAAACAAATGTGGGGCAACATGTGAATACACTCATCTACAGTTCCAAAGAAGCAAAAATGCTATGATGAATAAGGAATAACTTTATAAAATAACGATATCACATGTGAGGCAAACTGACGAGCAAACGCCCATGAGGCATTGTTGATACAAAAAGAGGAATATTCCGTAAGACATTTTTTCTACCTTTCAAACAAAAATTTATTCTTAATTTTTGAGATAAAGGATGTTAGTTTTACTTTTTAAAAGGTGGAGTGTGTTAATAGTCAGAGGATGCACACTAAGGTGAATCTCGCTTTTCATCAACATTTCACGAAAGTGAATCACCTGCATGAAATTAAAGTAATTTAACAATATATTGTTTACTTTATTACAGCAGCTTGTCATGAAGTGGCATTTAATAAGGGCTCCATAAGTCATACGTAACATGGAGTTAAGCATACTAAATATTAAACAGAAATAGCGAACCAGCTGGCATCAGCATGGGTGTTGAGTATTACCTATGTAAAGAGAGGCTGCAGTACGTGTTCATATATTTGTATTGGATTTTGGACTGCACAAAGATGTTGGTATCACGAAGTTTCTTGCTTTCTACAGAAATTTGCAGAGCCAAAATCAGAATCTCATTTAACTCGTCGTTGTATCAACTGTTGAAAATCAGTTTAAAAATACTTTCTAGTATTGTTTATTTTTATTTTAATTGTAAGTAAAGCATGTTTTTACACTTCAGCCATATCCACTGAACTCTATACAATTATACCAAGAACGATAACTTGGCCGTCATCTTTGAAGCTGGCAAGTCGCGTAACTTGAAATAAAATGTAATTTGTGATATTACCAAATAGCATAAATTAATATAATTTTACCGGCATGGAACAATAGATAGTTGGTAATGCAATGCCGCGGAAGCAGTATAAAAGCAAGAGCTGGTTATAGAACATCAGTCTACGGTCAGTCAGCGACAACCACCGTTTCATAAACTTCCAATGGTCTTTATTTCAACATGAACGAAGAAGCAGTGCAACGCATCATTCAGAGTAATAATGACCAGCTGATGGCCCAAATAACAACCCTTATTCCTAATTTCACTGTACAAGGTTTGAAGAGGTCTAACGAGGATCAAGCGCAAGAGCAGTTGCAACAGATTAAAAAGCTCAAGTATGACGACACACCAGCATTCAAGAAGAAAAGTAATGAGGATCAATATAAAATATAAATCTACGAATGCAGTGCTGATGCGTTTGGAGGAAGGTAGCGATTACCTCTCTACCAAAAATCTAGACAAGACCAAAGAAGCTATCGATAAAGGTAAAGTGCTTTTACTAGAACGACAAAAGCTTATTAGATTAGCAGATAAACCCCCCTTCGGTTGGAAAACGGTGTTGGAGTATAAAAAGCATGATTTAGCGGAAGACGAGGAGGACGAGAAGAAAATTTATCGAGCCGAAGCCAGGGCGGCTCGAGAATACAAAAAGTTCAGTTCTCCACGCTTCAATAAGTTTGATCGTAATACCCGCTCTGTTGTTCCTCCCACTACGAATCTGCATCCAAATAGTTATTTACATTTCAATAGCACTCAACCTTCGTATAAATCACCATACCGAGCATCCGGAGTGTGTTTTTCTTGCGGAAAGCCGGGCCATTGGAGGGCCGCCTGTCCTTTATTGTTAGCTTCACGTCAGAAGCAAGATACATGACTATTCAGAGAGTGTCCGTCTTAAACTTAAACTAATGACTTAAGAGCTTTCAATTTTAATGTAAATAGTGAGCACGACTCGCTGATCACGGCTGATTTGTTAAGAACACAAGCTTTTGAATATGAAATGAGTTCCACATGTGTCGTTACAAAGGTCAAAGGCAGTTTGAAGAAGTGTTTGCATGCTTGTACAGAAATAAATGCACCCAAATTTATTACTGATATTATACTCCACGGATATAAAATTCCATTTATGTCGATTCCTCCCTCCTTTAGAGCGACTAATAACAAATCGGCCCTTAGGGAGAGAGAATTCGTTGAAAAAGCAATTGGCGAATTGTTGCTACACGAATGTATTATAGAAGTCGCTTCCCAACCAGATATTGTCAATCCTTTATCAGTTTTTGTTCAACAGTCCGGGGAAGAAGCGACTTATACTTGACCTCAGACATATTAACATCAACGTTTTTAAACGCCAGTTTCACTGTGAAGATATTTCCACAATCAGAGAAATCTTTAGGCCAGGAGATTTCATGTTTACCTTCGACCTTAAATCGGGTTATCATCATGTAGACATTTTTAAAGATCACCAAAAATTTCTTTCCTTTGCCTGGACTTTTCGCAATGGTACAACAAAGTTCTTTCAATTTACAGTCTTGCCTTTTGGGTTATCCTCAGCGCTCTATATTTTTACGAAGCTGCTGAAGCCTTTCGTTAAATACTAGCGATCACAAGGAAAATCCTTAGCAATATTCTTGGACGACGGCATAGGTGCCTCTCGTACATATATAAGCGAGGAAATATTTAGTTTACAAACACATGCGGACTTGCTAAAATTTGGGTTTTTACCCAATGAATCAAAATGTGTATGGGATCCCCGTCCAGGAAATAACGTGGCTGGGGGTCAGCATTAACACTTCTGAGGCTACATTACGGCTTACAGGTAAAAGAGTGGATAGTATCGTGACTGATATTGACAATATCCTTGCACATAAAAACAAACAGCAACACGTTAAGACATTTGCCAGTATTTGCGGGAAAATCATATCGTGTGCTAATTGCGTAGGTAATCTGACGAAATTAATGACCAGGCGTCTTTGTGCTTTAATAAACTCTGCTCCGAATTGGAATTCTACATTAAGTATCACTGAGGATGTTATTGTATTAATCTTGTGGAAAGACAATACAGTAAAAATTAATGACATTCCTATTTGGCCTGTGCAGACTGTCCCCACAAAAATTGTTTATTCCGATGCTTCCGTGATTGGTTGCGCAAGCGTTATAGACACAGAAGGATATACCTTCCATCAAAATTGGTCCGAACCGGAACGTTTAAAAAGTTGCACTTTCAGGGAATTACGTACTGTAGAGTTAGCACTCAAATCCTTCATTAGGGAACTGAAGTCTCATGGTTGTGGTTTGGTTTACTGACAATCAAAGTAGTGTAACAAAAATCGTTACATCGGGTTCTAAAGTCCCTGAGTTACAAAACATCGCATTAGCAATTTTCTCTGTTTGTGTCGCACATGGTACAAATTTGGATATACAATGGATCCCACGAAATCAGCAAAATAGCAGATTTCGATGATTATACGCTTCATGATGAAGTATTCAATTATATCGACACCATTTGGGGCCCCCATTCGTGCGATAGGTTTGCTTGTCACTATAATGCCAAGCTTCAGAAATTCAATACCCGATACTTTCAACCGGGCACTGATGGGGTTAACGCTTTCACACAAAATTGGTCCCACGACAACAATTGGCTTTTCCCGCCACCATACTTGCTAATTAAAGCTATTAATTATGCTAAAACATGTAAGGCCCGAGGAACGCTGATTGTCCCGGTATGGAAATCAGCTCATTTCTGGCTGATGCTTTGTCCAGACGGGGTACATTGGGATGAATTTATAAAAGGCTGTTTACCTTTACCAAATTGGCCGAAGCTGGTTTTGAAATGCAAAGCCTCTGAATACTATATTTGGAAATAAACAGCTTACATTTGCGATGGTTGCCTTGCGAATAGATTTCACTAGCTCTGGCCAGTAGGAGCCTTATTGTTACAAATGTAGTGAAGTTGAATTGTGATCCAAGTATCACGCGTTATTGTGAGCCTGCTAAGTCCCAAGAGGCAAATAACGTAACTATTGAATTGATGTGCATGCGCTTATTGCAAATCTGTTGGTGCCCAATAATACAGCGGCCTAAGTGCCAAGAGGCATACTTGTGTGGTATCATTTAAGGTTAAATGCTATATACTATCGAATTTTCCATACTTCCTGCGTTCAGATACGCATAGTCTGCTATTGTATACCTATGTATGATGCAAAGTTTACACCTCAATAAAAAGAAGTCTTTTAAATTTTTAGATATTTTCAGCGCCAGTCCATTTTGGACACAAAATTTTTTCTCATCCGAATTCGTTACTGGTCTTCAAGAAAGGTTAAAACACCCGTCTCACGCAGGCTAATACCATTCAAGCGCGCATTCTAAAATTTAGAACGACCCATTCGAGCGTGGCCAGATTATAATCTAACCAATATGAGAGCGTCGCGAATGTCGTACCCAGATCACATCTTGTTTGGCGGAGCATTTTTTCAAGATGGCTTCTCGTTCAGCTACCTATCGTCCAGCAAAACGGTTTAAATCTTGTAAATTCCGTGTCCAATGCTCATCAACTTCGGGGAAAAAAAGACAAATTGGATTGCCGTTGAAGGTATTGTCACGAAAAGCTGAGGCTGATTTCAGTAAAGCCTGTAATCAGGAATTTATCGACTCGACAAATTACGAGCAATGCTCGAGTTCAACTCCAGAAGAAACCCATGATCGAGACCAGAAAACACACCACGAAAGGCGAAGGGAAAAACAATATTACAGTTGGGAAAGTATACGGGAAAGCCTGCTTAATGGACGCGTCGAAGAAGAGGCATTTTTTCCTGAGGAAATGTGTTGCGAATGCAAAATTAAGAAGGTTGAAATTCGCTGTTGGGAGTGTGGATTTAATCAGTATTTTTGTATAGCTTGTGCTAACAACATCCACCGAGAAAAGAATTACTTCCACGTGATGGAAAAGCTGAAGGTAGTTATAATTACTTATTGAAATTTCTTTCATGGTAGTCGCATTGGCTAAACGGCTAAACCTGCACTGCATATTGTCTAGTAATTTTTTTAAATCTTTTATACCCCTTATTTTTACAGGATGGAAATTTAGTGCCATATTTTCCTAATCATGCCGTACTTGGGAAAAGGCATCAGCAAAGTTGCTCATCCGTTTATACAAGGGATGTTGTTTGTATAGATCAGTATGGTAAGGGCTTTAGGCAATTTTATTTATTAATTAAATATTATATAGCTGCTATTAAAGGGCTTGTTTATAGCTGGGTTTCAGTCACATTATATGTTTAATGCTTGATGGTCAACCCAAATATAACACAGTTATCGATTTGAGTTAATTACTAATTATATGTATTGACCTTGTGTTTGGTAGCACTATATACACAATTTGACGAAATTTGTTCCCTGCCACAGGGCACAAAGCGGCAATATGTGTATTTTTTTAACAGGGATGAGATGAGAGTTGGGATTATTTTGATGTGTTAAAATAAGTCATGCCTGATGATTCAGCAAAACATTACAGACTATTTTCTAGGGGTAGATTTACTATACTAATCCTTTTCAATTATGAGATCTTCTAGTCAACATTTTAGTTTCTTTACTGGTGGTTTGAACTTTCATTTAAGCCTGGTGACTTACTTCAATACATCAAAATGATCCCACCTCTCATGTCATCCTGGCTAAGTGGAATCATATAAACAGGCCCTAAAGGTGACATCTAAATTGTATTGGCTCTTTAGAAATAATTATAAAATTCCTTTTTTAGAATTTTTTATCGCAATTTTTCCTTCTCTAGGACGTCAACATCAAAAACGAATTTTATTCTGTAACTGTGAAGAAGAGGCAGTAACATTAGTTCGGTTGAATCTGTGGCCAGGCAGTGCTGTACGGCCTCTTGTTGCCTTCCATATCAAACTAATGGAGCTTGCTGAAACTCTTCTGTTGGAGTGTCATGTTTCATTAAGGAAATTTTGCGATGCCTTGGGAATTATGACAGAAAATTCTACATTGCCAAAATGGGTATGCTGATATTTTTCAAAAGTATACATATTGTTGTCTAATGCCAAATGTTTACTTAGGCATTAAGGTGGCTGAATAGTCTAAATTATGGCACATTGTACTTCTCTTGCCATAGAATTTTTTGTAGTTTGTGCAGGTTATTGCATAGCTCTGCTGCTTGTCTTCATAATTAGACAAAAGACAAAACGTATTTTGAAATAACAGTGCTATACAGCTGTGCAGTGCCTAAAATGAAGCTACAGCACTCACTATAAAACATTTTATGGAGGAGATAAAATTTTTCATGGACTATTGGGCATCTTAAGTTAACATATATGAAACGTAGGTTTAGGTACCATACATTAAGTTATTAATGCTATTTATAATAATTTGTGTTATAGATAAAGAATATGTATTCCATGCTGAGCAGTGATTCATTTGATGAGTTTCGGTAATTTTGGTGTTTGCTGACCAGAATATTTAAATGTTTATAATAATACAAATACCCTGGACTTCCTATTACCAACTTAGTCAATTTAATGTTATGAATTGCTACCTAATAACATCTTTCTTCAATTTTGCATAGGTATCAGCAATACCAGTTGAGATCTGGCTTTCCTGTTGCAAAAGAAGGAAATGGACCCATGTGTCCACTTTGTCCAAAGGTATACCTTTATTGACCTGTTTTTGCTAGTTATCTATTGTACTGTACTGCACTGTTACTAATTACACTTTATTCGAATTTCTATTTATATTTCTAAAAGAAAAATGAAGCTGGTACAATCATTGAGTCAATGGATGCTTGTTTTGGGTTGGTCCGAAAAAAGTCTGCCGGCAAAAGTCTGTCTGTTCTTTACCTCCAAGACACTCTCAGACTTTATTTTCTGACCAACTTGAGGTAGATGACTTTGTTGAAAATTATTCAGCCAGTGCAAAAAAAGGTGAAGCAGTAAGTTACCTATAATAAACTTGTTATGCATATATGGTCCTCATCTCAAATAGAACCATAATTGAGTTTTCAAACCGAACTTTGAATTCAGTTGACCATATCTTTTAATTTTCAAGGATTGTAATGAATTCAAAGCTGGTGAAATCACCAGCATGATTCGATCAAAAGGAAAAAACAAACTCTATGATGAGAAAGGTGTATTTGGCCGTGTGTGCAGGCACGATTATCCAAAAGGTTTTATAAATATCAAGCATGGGGAAAGGTATGGTAAACCGTAAAGCTACAAAATAATAAGCATTTTGGAATTCTTACTGCTAATATATAATCTTTGAAGCCAAGTGATGAGTCATTTAGGTCATTCTACAATATTCTGTTCTTTACTGTTTTACAGAATCGCCTACTCAGTATATGAAATACAACGCATGCTTGCTAATGCAGGTGAAGATAATCAGATAAAGATCACATATGACATTGCTTGCACTCTGGCAACTCATTTAAAGGTAGCTTATATATTTTTATTTATTACCTTTGCTCAAGCCAATTTCCAGTATTTTTGGGGTTTTACTGTGGAAAAGCATCTTTACCCATAAGTGTCAAATACATAAAGCATGCGAAAAGATTAATTAATGGGTATTGTGTAGTCACCAGTCAACAATGCTTCTCAAGGCTATAAGAGCTAATATTTATTTATTGATTAAATTTACTGGTTTCTAAATTGAATAACATTTCAAGTCTACAATTTGCCATAATACAGCCTTAAATCTTCTTTAAAGAAAAATTCAAGACAAGACCTACTAAATAGAGTTGAGTTTGCAATACCTATTTTTCACTGCTATGGACATAAGTCTTCTTGTCAGGTATGCAAGTTTAATTTTTGCCTATAAACTAAATGAATGATTATTACAGCTTGAAGTTATGAAAAGGGTTATAATTATTTAGTGCCATATTGTAAAAATCATGACTTGCAGATTGAATTTAGTCCACGACGCCAAAACGGTTATGGCCTAACTGATGGTGAAGGTATTGAAAGACTTTGGTCATATTTAAGAGGTTTCTCATCACTGACTAAAGAGATGAATGCTGGACGCCGTATAGATATTTTAACTGATGCTTTACTGCACTATGGTGCCCGTCAGATTCAGCAATTTGGTATGTTGATAGTTGATACTTTATTTTGAGTACAGAGACATCGTACGCTTTTTGTTGCAATTATTTAGAAAATTATTGTAGTATGAATGTTGTTTAGTCATGTCGGATTTTAACTGTTCATTGTTCCAGGTCAAACATTGCAAGTGAAACTCAAAAGGTGTCCAACCTTAATTAGCACTACGTTGGTGCAACTAGAAGAATTATTCTCTAAGTTATCTAGTGAGTTATGCATAAATTTAAAAAATCACTGCTACAATAGTATTATACTTTTCCATTACTTGAGTGGACAACAATATGTACCCATATATTGTTTGTATAGTTCCTTATGATGGGGATATTGTTGAAATTTGGAAGGAAGAAGAGAAGAAAAAGATCCAGGATAGGAACTGTAAGTAGTTTATTATTTTATTTTAATTCTTGTGTTTACTGAACTGGAAGTGCTCACTGTATCCTGGCAACAATAAAATTACAAAATGTTGTGAATACAAAAGATGAACAGGTATAAAGTTAGAAAGTTATCGTATTTTTTCAGCTAAGGGAACTGAGCCACTGACGTGGGAGCAAAGATATGTTGAGAATCTGCTTTGTCTTTGTCGACTGAGGTATAGTATTTAAGCGTGCAAGTATATGTTGCTACAAATTATGGAAAAAAGTTGTAACAATATTTTTGTTTGTTGTTAGGGCACAGATTGCACATACAGCAGAAGACGATCACAGTCAGCTAAATGATGTCGTAAAAAAGACAAAAAAGTAATACCTGTCTGCTCCGTGGATAGAAATAATTTTACCAATACACAATTATCTAATTACATATATTCTATACACGACAGGGTTTTAAAATCTGTAAAACAAATCGAGAAACAACAAAAGTTGGCTAGAAGGTGGAGGACAGGCGAAACGAAGTTTAAAGCTGCAGCTCTTTCTTTGGAAACGAGAAGAAAGGAGTCGGTGTTAGAAACGACTTACTCCTGTGCTGTTGAGAGGATGTTCCTGATCTCATTAAAAAACAAATATGCAGGTAATGACGCGACGAAGCTTAAAATGTTTATTAACTAAAGAAAACTTCAATTCATTTATTGCATTGTAGATGGGCAGGCTATAGCCATCAAATTATCAAAACAAATAACCGTGAAGACAAACAAAATTAAAGCTGCCGTTACGAAATACAATGCATCTTTAAACGCATTGGAAGACTTGGTTCAAGATCTTCCAGAGGAGATGCAATTTGATGAGGCGAAGGATCCCCAATCTCAACTGTACTCGCATCTACATCACGAACCCACGAGTGACAACATACCATTTGCAATAAAGAGATCTGCTATTGATTTGCACCAGTTCCTACAGAGATGCAAAGAAGAGCAAGAACTGCTCATCCAGGAAGTGGAAAGGTTATTCAAGCATTTTATAACGAGAAAGGAAAAATTAAATGCTTACGTGGCAGGACATTCTGGTCAACAACCGAAGGCAGTTGCTGGAGCAATTTGTATAGCAAGAAAAGAACTTGTCGAGATTAATAACACATTGTGTGCGTTGTATTCTAAAATGTCAGAATACTTGACACATGAACGCTTGGATATTTTACCTATAAATGAAAGAAAAGTTGAAGCAGAGCATGCCTTGTTTAAGTCAATTACTACTGATGTCGAAACTATGCTAGGGAGTGAACTTGTGGAAACTGAGCTTGAAGAAGAACCAGAGTTACTTGATTTCTCAGACAATGACTCAGACTCTGATCATGAAAACTAGAGCTCAGAAAACAATAACCTGAAGGAGTGGAATGACATGTACATGCCATGTATTTTTAATAAATTGTAAGATAGTTTGTGAAATAAACTTTTACTAGTAAGAAATAAGAATGTCAAAATAAAACTATTTGCAGACTCTTCTTCTTTCGTTGATTGTCTTATCTTTCAAAAAAGTTCCTGTATCGTACACAAAGAAAGTTACAACCAAGCAACAATTTTGCCTGTGACGTGTCAATGCCTGGGGTAGGGGTTGGGTTTAGTGGAACACTTTCCACCCCCTTCCCTAGCTATAAAAAGCTGTGAAAAAGTCTATATTTTAATGTCGTATGTGAGTTTATCTTGCCCAATTCTTTTTTTGCCTTAGGCCAAAAAACTCTTTTACCCTGGGTCCTTGGTCAACAACTAGGCTGACTCTCATCCTCTCGTCACAGCTAGAGGTACAAAGAAGCATGTTTACGTACCATATCGAGGGGCAATTCCATTATGGTTTTATTTTGTTCCTTTAAGGTTAGTGGGTATATTTCTGCATGTCGGCCGCGTTAAATTTTTTGTGGGCTCTTGCCAACACCTTTTTCGTTGATATTACGGTAAAACTGTATTACTGTTAAAAAAGTGATATTTCAAGTTCAATTTTAGATAGAATAACTTGCATCATCAGAAAGCTCGTAAAAAACTACAAATAAGGCACTTACATGGTTACCTTAATTTTTCCAGTTCTTAGTGAGTTATGAACCTTTGAAAGCATATTTTTATACTAGTGCCCAGGATTTTTGTGCGATTTTAACATTTTGTCGTAGTTTGAAGGATCATTAACTTGAAAACCGCTTGAAAAATGAGGTAACCATTTAAATGTCTTATATGTAGTTTTTAGGAGCTTTCTGGTGATGTAAGCTGTTTATTGTTAAATTGGACTTGAAATATCACCTTTTTGACAGTAATACAGTTTTATAGTAATATTGATGAAAAACGTGTTGGGAAGAACCTACAAGAAATTTCAACGTGGCCAACATTCAGAAATGTATTTACTAACCTTAAAGGAACAAGATAAAACCAAAATGGAATTTCCCCTCGATATGGTAAGTATATCGGCCTCTAGCTGCCGGACTAAAACAGAGCTGTATACAGACATCCATAAGTGGTGGGGAGAGGAGGTTTGGTGGTGCGCAAATATTTCCCAATGGAAAATAAAAGTTCTAAACCAACCTGTTTTATAGTTTTTCAATGTTCTTATTATTTTACGTTACCGTTTATCAGGGACATAAGGGACCGTTCATTATTTATACCTCAGAGGGGCACCGAAGAGAAATTGGGTGGGTAACTGATTTTTGAAACCTCTAAAAGGTTGGATGAGAAAAAAAGACCAATGGGAATACGAGAACATACTACAATTACAATGAATAATAATAGCTAATAAACGAACGCAGTTAATAACTACATGAAAAACGCAATGACAAAAACAAATAAAACAGTCATTTCGAGTTAAAAATCTTGGGTTTCTATTAGAGGTTGGGTAAAAAAATTTGAACACCCAGAGCGGTTAGGTAATTTTTTTATATATACTTTTTTAAATTTCTCTTCTGTGCCCCCAGAGGTATAAATAATGAACGATCCCTAACATGAACGAACATTTTCACATGTATAACTGTGCAACGCCTAAGTACGTTATATATACCGATCAAGGGAAAGAAGTGTAAAATTTTGTATTAAAAAAATTGTCCGGCAGGTAGAGGCCGATGTATTTACGATATGGAGGGGCAATTCCATTTTGGTTTTATCTTGCTCGTTTAAGGTCAGTGAGTACATTTCTGCATGTCGGCGACGTTTGAACTTCTGGGGGCTCTTACCAACATATTTACTGAAAAATTGCTATAAAACTATTCTATTATCAAAAAGGGTCATATTTCAAGTTCAGCTCAAGTATAAATGACTTAATCATCACAAAGCTCATAAAAAATACATATAAGACATTTAAATAGTCACCTCGATTTTTTAAGCAGTTTTCAAGTTAATGATCCCTGAAACTACGAAAAATGCTAAAATCCGCAAAAATCCTGGGCACTAGTTTTAAAAATAAACTCATAACTCACTAAGAACTGGAAAAATTAAGTTGATCATTTAAATGTCTTGTATGTTGTTTTTTTAAGAGCTTTCTGATGATGCAAGTTATTTTTTAATTAATTAAATTGAACTTGTATTACAGTTTGTATTACAGAAATACCTTTTTTGACAGTATTCCAGTTCTATGGTAATATTGAAGAAAAACGTGTTGGCAAGAGCCCACAAGAAATGTCAAAGCGGCCGACATGCAGAAATATACTCACTAACCTTAAAGGAACAAGATTAAACCAAAATGGAATTGTCCCTCGATATGGTACGTAAACATGCTTTTTTGTACCTCTGGATACCCGACTGAAATAAACATGACTTGCATCAGCATAAGACTCTTAAACTACAGCTTTTTTATCAAATAGTTTTGTAGTGAAACTTCCAGTGATTTTTTTTTGCTTGAAGTGAAATAGAAATACTGTATATTTTTATTTGCTTATTGGTAGAATTAGGTCTTTCTTAATGACGTCACAACTAGGCTAAACTGTATAAAACTTGCTGTCAAGTAGTACAATCTCCATGAAATTTTCTTAAACACTTCGCAGTTCACGAAAGAAATATATCCATACAAGTTTAGTTGCATTTTAACATTCAACACTTTTTTTAAAACTACCCTGGTTGTGACGTCATGGGCTTTTTGAATAGCCCACATGGCGGATAGATAGTGTGTTCGTCCTTCTATTTCTTTCAATATTTAAGAAAGACGAGTGGGTTTCAATCTATACTTTTACATAGGATAACGCTTTGTGGTTAACGTTCCCCATATCGTTCCCCTTCTATAAGACTCTTATACAGCCAAAATTAATGAAATTTCATGTTTGTTTGTTGAAATAATAGCTTGTATCATTAGAAAGTTCATAAAAAACTACATATAAGACATTATTATGGCTATCTTGATTTTTCAAACGGTTACTGAGTTATTTGTCCTTTAAGATGTCGAAAATGTAAAAATGACGCAAATTTCCTGGGCACAAGTCCGAAAATACGTTTTCAACAGCTCGTAACTCCACAGGAATTTAAAAAACCAAGGTAACCATAATTATGCCTTAAGGTACTTTTTTATGAACTTTCTCATCATACAAGTTATTTTTTCAACAAAGAAATATGAAATTTCACTATATAAGAGTTTTACAGAAAAAATGAAGAAAAACGTGTTGCTTGGAGCCCACAAGTAATTTGAAGGCTGCCAACATCCAAAAATACATTGAACATTCCTAAAAGATATCATATAAAGCCAAAATGGAATTGTTCCCTGATAGGGCGAGTTTTCAGTCGTTTTCGTTCCCTAGCTGCTGGACTATATTCACGTGCACCAATAACAATTTGTGCTCTTTCTGATAACGCCAGTCATTTTTTTATCGTTGAACGTGACATTTCATATTTTTTTCTGTAATTTTTTTGTTTTTTTCTGTACAATTTAACAGTATAGATAATCACAAAACATCCGCTTTTTGGTATTTCGGCTTGCTTAGGAACTTTGTTGGTAGTAATGTGCCTATATGTCTTTCAAATAAACCACAAACCAGGTATTATCTATTTCAATATCTCAACAGTATAGGCAGCAGTTAACAACTTCAAAATTAGATGTGGTTCGTCGTTATTGGTTAAAAACGTAAAGTAGTCACTGGAACTTTTACTGAATTAGTGTAAAATAATACTGTGATCATGAAACGTCACAATGGTAAAAGTCTATTTTACATAACAAGAACTCATTGAGTCATTTATTACATGTTTATTATTTTGTAAGCGTACATTGTAATTACACTGCGTAGGTAGCGACGACATCATGTAGTTATTACTGTATTTTACAATATAGTCATAAAAATCCTTGTTCCTTTAAACATCTTAAAATAGATGCATTAAAGTCTGAAGGAAGAACGATTGAAACACCATCACATAATGAAATATTAGTCTTAAGCCTTAACGATCCCAACTCGCCATCATAGCACACCACATTTAAAGCAACAATCGACGAACGATTTAAGAGAAGTCTGTATTCTAAATTCGACGTCTTGTCCAGCCAATATCCCCAAATCTTATCCTGTGAATGTAATGACTCCATTTCACACGAGCCCCCAGGGAAGTAGAATAACCAGTATGGTTCTTCGGTATCTGTATACACAGGTAAAACATAACCCTGATGAGTCAAACTACTTTGGTAGTTTGAAATTAGGGATAGCATGGCATCTTTTTCAAAATGATCACTTAAATCTGTTACCAAGAGCCGAAATTCGTTTGCTAGTAAGTCAAGATTAATGACTTCTAAATCTTGCACAAAAATTCGTGTTTTTCTTGATAGACATCCAGCAATCTTATGATCATCCATGATTTTCTTCAACAACCTTTCTTTAGCAGCTTCTGTGAGTGTTTCTTGTCCTCGCGATGGGGTTAGTCCAACTTCCTTTGGTACAATATTGAATTTTATTTTTTACGCATTTTTCATTATTGCCTGTATTGTGTTACTCCCATATGCTGTGGGCTTTTTAAATGGCACTCCTTCAGGCAGCCCGGTCACCTCAAATCCACCATGAAGGTACGGTACACGAGCTAACGGTTTGCCAGAAGCTTCGCCTACAAATAGAGGAGGCAAAAGACATTTATTTACAGATTAGACCTAGACCCCGTTAACAAAAGGGCAAAAGATTCCAAATTCGTCGCTAATCGGGGATGTTTTGATATCAGATTCGTTTTGCCTTTTAGACTAGGGGCAAAATTACCACAGATAGATTATGAGTCCGAAACTTTCAAATTCGGAAACGTTTGTGGGAACTTTGTATCCGAGAAAATTTGAATTCGACAAAACGTCTTATGTAGACTATTTCCGTAAAGAGTTCGAATGAACTTGCTCCCTCATACGGTTTTTAAATTTTTTGCCGTTACTCGGTCAAAAAAATCAAGATTGGTAGCATCACGGTTGTTCTTTACATTTTGACAATCGCTGTGTGAGGCTGTGCAGTGTAATCACCTCACTATTGGGCCTTATTTGTCTTTTAATATATGTCATTTGACAGTGCAGGTGGAGAAAAGGAAAGGCGAAACTGCCCCAAACTTGCCCCGAATATTTCACACTATTTTATTGGAACAAATAAGAGGTATATATAGCCTTAATTCTACTGGAGAATGACCTAAAACATAAAAAAGTTTAATTGTATTAGTTTAATCAAAGTTTAAGAAGTGTGCTAGGCATTTTCATGGCTTCCACCTTGTGAGTTGTGACATCATTCAGTCGGCTATCTTGCGAAGACCTACCTCTAGGCTGATTTATTTGCAAATTTAAACTACACACGATGAACCAGAAAGCATAATCAATGGTAACGGTAAAGTATACTTGCTCAACCAATAAGTATAAGCAGCTAAATATGAAAAAAATGCATCTCGCTTGGTGTAATGTACTACATGACGCGTGGGATCATTTGCAGGCAACATACAATACACTAGTTACACAATACTTACGGTATTTGCTGTTGAACAACGTCGCAACATCAGATGCACTAAACTTCTCTGTTTTATTGCACTCTAATACAAAATTTCATTAATTCCAATTAATACTACATACAGTGTGCTTAAAAAATAAACCCTTTCAAATTCAAATTAGCAATAGCGTATATTGTGGGAATTTGACAGCTTTAATCCCTTGTTAATATGTGTCAATTAAAACACAACTCATAAGTTATCCACACAGTTTTTTCCCACGACTACACAACCTTGTGTTGTTACACAACCATTACGTCAAAGTAATTAGAGCTGTTAAACTGCTACAATAAGTTATACTTGATTTGAAAGGGTTCAGTTTTTTATGTATTGTATAATGCATGTTCACGCAGAATGGCAGTAGGGTGGTGAATAATCTAATTTATAAATGTACAACTCTTGTACAAACGAGTGGTAGACTCAAACAATCATAGTCCAATGGCTGGTTGTTCAAATGTAGTCATTACCATTAGTGATCACAGATTGTCATTAACATGGTAATTGGTAAATAAGAATTCCCTAATACACAGACAGGGAAACAATAAAAGTGCTACCTTGTACTTAATTTAACTATTGCTGGATAACTAATTGATAATTAAAAAAAACACATTCTGTAATAGTACTACAGATCAGGAACATAATCACAACAAATTGAATTACTATGATGCATACCAAAGAATTCCATAAACTTTATCGGTCCATTATTCTGTGTTAAATATTGTGAACCTTTATCTGTACCAAGGCAATGAACTTCTGATTCCATATCTAGCAGCAAAAGTGATGCTTCACACCCAAGAGATTCCAAATATGATAACTATGATAAAATTGAAACATTTTGAAATTTAGAATAATACCAGGATCATGGTACTTTATGTTATTCCGAGTTTAGCAGAGTGGTACATAAAAATTAAATAACCCATTATAAAAGTGTAATAATTACATTAACACCCTAAAATATCATTATTTGACTGCTGAACTACAATATACTGTCATGATTAATACTTAATTAATATGATTAATAGCAGGTAAGTCAGTTGGATATTAACCAGAAAATAAGCCATTTTAGTATAATTTCTTTAGTAAATAATGGTTTTCAAGCCTTTTGATTGGTTGATTGTTGTAAATATGAGGAATTATTTACTAGGATTATTTACTAGTTGGCATTTTTTCGAAATGTCCACCAGTGAAAGTCGTTTTGATGTTTTATACTTTTGCCAAAATTAACAAATTGAGAAAAACTACGCTAATACAAAGTCAAAGAGTGTACACAAACTTTGATTTGAAAGGTAATAGATTGTCTGCAAAATTTATTCAAAACTTTTTTCACTGTAAAAAAATGGCTAACAAACTAAAGTCTTTACTTACTATGAGTTTTCCGAAATCAACTGTATTATTAAAGAAGTGTATTTTATACATGTTTTACTAAAGAAACTTTACCAAAACAATTATTCGTCTCAGGCTCAGTGATTATGATTAATATACTTACCTCGACTTCGTCTCAGTGATTCGGTAAAAATTACCAATGGTCGCTTCTCCTTTGGCGAATAATTGTTAAATAGCATACCCAACCAGTCTGCTAATTTTCAACTCTTTAATTTTTATCTTTCCTACCTGGGAAATTAACTGTTTTTTGGTTTTGGAAATTTGGTATTTCAGTTGCTTGGGTGTTAACTGGCTAACATCAGTTTCAATGAACTGCTTGGCCTTTTCCTTCCATACATTGGATTCCTCGGGTGTTAATGAATTCCATTTTTTGACGGCAAACTCCAGTCTTTCTGGGTTTGTTAAACCTTGACATTCATCTACATATCATTATTACAAAGAAAGAAAATTATTTTAAAATTAGTAACTAGCAACACGAGAAGTGGTAACAGTTCATCAAATTAAAAGAATAAACAGACAAAACACTAATAAAGGTAATAAATGTAAAAGTAGAAGGTGCACCAAGTGCTATGGTAATTTAACTGCCTACTGTATTAAGAGAAATTTACCTGATCTCATAACTGTGGAACAAAATATATTGTAGCCATTAGGACAACGTTTTGGCTTCACAGATTTTGGACAATCCTGATCATTTGTAAAAACATCACTAGCCTTGCGCTTCCTCTTTTCATTCCCAATCCATTTCTAAAGAACAAAAAGTCCAATAAATGAATGTAAGGTTATTGATAAATGAATCATTTTCATGGAAATTCATGAGAAGTAAACATGCCACACTACTCCCATTTAATATGTCCTAATTACATAAGCTATCAATATCTCCCATGGCCATGCCAATACAAATTTTACAGGTACTTGTAAGGAAAGGCAGAACAGCTTTTAATGCAAAATCCTATGAATAATTTATTTGCGATCATAGTGTTTATTAAAACTATGGGAATAAAAACAGAACAACATATCGCAACAGCAATATCATGTGGTGGACCATACAGCTCATTGAAGCCATGATTTATTGACATAATGATAATTAAGACAGTTCGATGTAGATCTCGAAGTTCATTCCCAATTATATGCTGCAAAATGTATACAGATTTGGTATAAATATTTTGCTTTATGCATTCCACCTAGCTAACCTTCTTTCAGCTTGGGAAAAGAACTGTTTGGAACTTGACAATATAAAAATAAATCAGCACCCATTGCCAATAAATATAGCAGGATGTTAAACTGAGCACTATATGTCGTCTAGTTAGGCTCTTTTAGTGGCATTGTTTATCCCTTGAAGAGCATCGTCTGGTGCACGCAAAATAAACTTAGCAATGGGTTTGCCGGTTTTAACTACATGTATGCCTACATACATTTTATACCTCTTTGTAAATTGTAACAAGCCAAAGAAATTGGTAAACAAGGATTAAGGTAGTAGTCACTGCTAACAGGACGATCAAAGCCCACATTAAATGGTAAACAAAAAACCAATGGAAACGATCTGTTGATGAGCTAAACAGACAAAAACCAAAAAACACATCGACAATAATATATTACAGTATTATTTTTATTAAAACTGTTTGAACAAGTACGGGAATTTCACCTACCTTTACTTTATCAACACTCACATCAGCTTTGTTTGCAGCTTCCTCGATAATAGCACGCATCCCTGGGCCAGTAGATGTCATTCCTTTATCATAATAATTCCGAAGAATTTGCTTTTTATCATCGCCTAAAACAGTATACGTTCCTCTAGCAATCGCCATATTTGTTTTCTTCAATCGCACATGTTCTGCCCCAGACTACCTTGCGCGACGCTCTCAGATTGGTTAGATTATAATCTGGCCACGCTCGAATGGGTCGTTCTAAATTTTAGAACGTGCGCTTGAATGGTATTAGCCTGCGTGAGACGGGTGGTTAGAACACACCGTGCTAAATTCTAGAGCTGAAAGTACCACTTTAGGGTATCACAAGTCGTTCCAGAAATGGAAAAATTTTGCAATAGATATTCTCGACGTTCCTACTTTACCAGCTGATCCCTTTCACGTAGCTCTATATTTGCAACATCTCGCAGAAATTGCCGCAGTCAATTCAACATTTTATTCTATCAATTGGGCACATGGTCTTGCGGGTATTCCATCTCCAACCCAAAGCAAATTTTTGATTACAGTCAAGGAAGGTATTGTTAGAAGCTTAAGTCGAGGGCACCCCAGTAAAAAAGAACAACTGGATATTCAGTATCTCAAGAGTCTAGGGGCTAAGATAGATCATACTGATCTTTTGCATCTTCGTAGTTATGTTATGTTCGTGGTCTCATTTGCGGGATTTCTTCGCAGTTCCGAGGTCATTAATTTACGACGTAACGATATAAGTTTCAATGATAATTATATGCTTGTTTCCATAAGAAAAAGCAAAACTGATCAGCTCAGGGACGGAGGAACAGTGGTTCTCGCAGAGTTAAAAGATGCCGGTGTTTGTCCGGTGAAGTTAATGAGAAGGTATCTCGAGCTCGCTAGGGTCCCCCCTAGTACTAATGACTTTCTATTTAGACCTATTTCAGGCAAAGGGAAAAGCAAGCGTCTAGTATCAGTCAATAAACCAATAAGCTATGCCACTTACAGAGAATCCTTCAAAAGATTTTTTAAAGAGATATTTCCAGACATATCCAAGTATAGCACCCATTCCATGAGAGCAGGCGGAGCTACGTTAGCAGCTAATGCCGGCGTTCCAGAACGTCAATTGCAACGACATGGCAGATGGAAGTCAACAACGGCCAAAGATATGTACGTGAAAGATTCGTGGACCACCATGTTGTGTGTTTCTAATAGCATGGATATGTTCCCTTGACGCAGAACGTTTGTCAGCAAGCTGCATGTCCTGTCCTCTTGCTCCCTACCTTTGTGAACGATCTATGTGGAGGCAATAGCCGTGCCTGACTGACCGACATGCCAACATAGACTTGTGCGTGTTGAATTATTGAGTAATAATGAAGTTAAAATATGTAATTTGTGATATTACCAAATAGCATAAAGTAATATTTTACCGGCATGAAACAATAGATAGTTGGTGATGCAATGCCAGGGAAGCAGTATAAAAGCAAGAGCTGGTTATAGAACATCAGTCTACGGTCAGTCAGCGACAACCACCGTTTCATAAACTTCCAATGGTCTTTATTAATATACGATAATACTAAAACCTTAAAACCCCAAAGGTTACAGCAATGCATTGGTCGGGGGTACACATTTCCTACATTTTTTCCACATAATAGTGGTTATATGGGTTTTTCGTGTCCGGCTTGCTGTCTGGTGTAAAATAATGATGATATCAGAGAAATGTAATGATTAATATCAATTAAAATGCGTGTGGTCTATGTGGAGGCAATAGCCGTGCCTGACTGACCGACATGCCAACATAGACTTGTGCGTGTTGAATTATTGAGTAATGAAGTTAAAATTATTTCTTTGTAAGATAACTTCAATTGACCACTTCAATTTAAATGCATATACGCTTATAACGCTCATGAGCCTATAATTACGGAATAGAAAATTGCCAGGTTGGCTCTATATAAATCACCTGTCACGCTTTACGTAGTTTAGTGCTCGTTTCAGTGCCCTAAAGCGTACAAGTGTATTGTTATTTTCATCCACCACACTGTTGCAGCATTTTGACAATTTTTTATTGGACGAGTTTGTGCAGGTAGTCGTTTCTTGTTGCTAAGGCTGGTATTAAAATCTATTTCAAAGGGTATTTTGTTGAAAAATAGCACTATTTTATGTCCGTTTAAATGATGGGAACAATAGGGAAGTGCACTACACTTGTTTGCTCGACAGGAAAAGGTGACAGGTTTTGAAGAGATTAAACATTCTGGTTAATTTCTATTCTGGGCTATAATAGACTAGC